>ML396768.1:5763-17055 GCA_005239525.1 Nicotiana knightiana | reverse complement strand
CCTCACACAACACTACGCGATCGCGGGGCAACCTATGCGATCGCATAGTGTAAAAATCTCGGACACCAGAAACAGCATATTCCCACCAGATTTTTCCACCTTTTAGCCCCTCGACACCTACCCAAAACTCACCCGAGCCCTCGGGGCTCTAAACCAAATATACACACGACTTCAAAATCATCCTACGAACTTATTCGAGTAATATAACCACCAAAATAACATCAAAAACAATGAATTAAACTCCAAAATTTATAGAATTTTCTCAAACTTCATAAACTTCTAAATTCTCCAATTTTGATCCGAAACACGTCAAACCAAGTCCGTTTCTTACCAAATTTTACAGATAACTCATATAACACATATTGAACCTGTTCCGGGCTCCGGAACCAATATACGGGATCGGTAACACATATTTCACATCAAAGTTCATTTTCAATAGTCTTTATTATTTTTAGAAAATAATTTTCTTTAAAAATTCATTTCTCGGACTTGGGACCTCGGAATTCAATTCCGGACATATGCCCAGGTCCAATTTTTTCCTACGGACCCTCCGGGACCGTCAAATCACGGGTCCGGGTCCGTTTACCAAAAATATTGACCCAAGTCAACTTTATTCAATTAATTATCATAAATTCAACCGTCTAACACATTTCCACATAAAGGTTTCCCGACTACGCGCTCAGGTTGCGCACGCACATCGATGTAAGATTAACGGAGACTTTCAGGACCACGAAATACAATTTTAACTAAATTACAGAGGATGACCTTTTGGGTCATCACAACGTCAAACTTGAAATTTAGCTGTTGTAACTGTATAGCCGATAGCTAATTATGTCGTAACATTTTAAACTTGATTGTAGACAGTGCCCTTTCTTAAGCTCTATCATAAGTAGACGCATTGACTTGAAAGTTCTCAACTATAATTCCACCGTCGTCAACTGTACAAGTTTCATCCTTTGAATCATCTTATGTCTCCTAATGAATACTAACTACTAAAGTTCTCTTACTTCATCCCTACATCAATAACGTGTAGGGAATGGGCTTAGGGCCCATCTGTTTTTTAACTCCTAATTATTATTCAAAATTACCACATTGCTCATTAGCCTATGTAATTATAAATTAGGTCCACTAACTAATTAAATAATATTTCATCTTGTACATAAATATTATCTTCAACTATAAATATATCTTTATGCACCCACATATAAAATAAATAATTAATATTACTTTTATAAGAATAAGGAATTGTCACACCTCTTTTTTTCCGAAAGAGGATAAGGGAGTTTTTCCAATTTAAGTGACATTAATCGATATGGGATTATTTATTTATTCAGAGTCGCCACTTAGGATAATTTATGGTGTCCCAAGTCACCAGTTTATTTTAAAATCCCAAATCAAGGAAATTGACTCTATTTGTTGGTCGGCGAACACAGAAGACCGGGTAAGGAATTTTGTTAACCCGGGAGAAGGTATTAGGCATTCCCGGATTCCATGTTTTTAGCACGGTCATTCAACTATTATTAATTGGCCTAATTATCTGATTTATTACATATTTTAAACCTATTTGTGCATTTTTAAACTTTTAGTCGCTTTTAATTAATTATGGAATTATTTGAATAAGTCGCGATGTCGCGCACTCATATGTTTTTGTACACATTGTGAATCGTGTCACGGGAACAGTACCCACAATCTACAATATTTTTATTTTAATATTATTCGAAGTTATGGTCGGGTCACATGAAATGCACACCCGAATTTGAATTTATATATCGCAACTATGCCACGAAACATAGTTGCGAGAATTTATTATTTATCGTGCCTGAAGCAACCTCGATATTGAAAATTATTTTCCTAAACTACTTTGAGATTTGTGATGTGATTTAATTCTGGAAAGGTGAGCTATATTTCTAAAAGATATTCGGTACACCGTAAATATTTGCACTAGAGAACATACGTACATATATATATATATATATGGAGTAGTTAATAAGTTAATAATTGAAACTCTTCTATAAAACTCATTGAAAGTTGTGATGTGATTTAATTGTGGAAAGGTGAGCTATATTTCTAAAAGATATCCGGTACACAGTAAATATTTGCACTAGAGAACATATATATATATATATATATATATATGTGTGTGTGTGTGTGTGTGTATGGAGTAGTTAATAAATTAATAATTGGAACTCTTCTATAAAACTCATTGAAATGGAGCATTCATTTTCTCCATTCTATATACTTCTCAGCTCTCTACTCTTTGTAGCCATACCTATGAAACTAATGAAACAATCCACAAGAGGAACAAGACCAAACTTCCACTTATCGGAAACTTACATCATTTGTCCTAAAATTATTTTATTTAGCAACAAAGTCAAACATAATATAATAGCAAAAAAAAAAAGAGAAAAAAAAAAAAAAAAAAAAAAAAAAAAAAAAAAAAAAAAAAAAACAATTTAGACATGTTTAAATAGGAAAAATATATCTTAACAGTGAACATTCATAAAGAACTAACACAACACGGTTTGAATTCATTAGAAGAAATCTAAGAAAAAACAAAGCGAGGATAGAAGTGAACCTCATGAGAATTTAGTAGAAAAGATCTTCATCCTTATATTTGAAAGTTGTTGGTACAACAACAACGAGTACTCAAACCAAAGACACGATCAGAAACCTCGAAACGGCACCGGAAACCCCGAAACCAAAACGACCTTAATCAAACCCCATCGGATTCCATGGTTTCAAAATTAAAAATCAGAAGAAGAAGAAGAAGCAGATATTAAAAGCCAGATCTTATTGAGCACACAATGAGTGTAGCAACGCTTGAGCCACAATGGAAAATTCTCTTCTTTTGTGAAATCTCCAGTCATCGTTTCTATTTACTGCTGGAGTTGGAGTATTATTTTTTAGCAAACAAGGTCCTAATTACTGTTTTTCTTTAGGAGTGTGTGTGCTTTCCTATTGAGAAACTAAAGAAGAGGGAATCAGAACGTGGGGAGGGGGAAATGGTTAAAGCGAGGGGTGTAGCCATTCTTTATTTAGGAATTTTAGAATTGAAGAATTGTCTTCAATCTTTTTTTTTTTTGCTTTCAAAGATGGCTGCCGTTCTTTTTCCCCTTTGGTACTTAGGTCTTAGCTTTTTTTTATAGAGGAAATTAGGGTTAGATCTTAAGGTTGAAGTTAGATGGGTTTCAGCTTTGGGCTTTAAAATTTGGCTAAAAAAATATCTAACTTTAGCTAAATTCCTTTTAATATAAGGTAAATATACTACATAATGTAAAAATCAATCTAATTAGTTAAACTATTATATGTAAAATATGAAACTATTTTTGGTATTTTTCAAATAACATACTAAAAATAAAATTAGTATTAGGTTAAAATCATCATAAAAATAATATTCCTATCAAAATACTAATATTTTTGAAAACAAAGTGAAACTATTTTTTTGTATTTTTTGACTTTTATGAAAGGTAGAAAAACTAAAAATAACTAGATAAAATATCAGTTAGTTAAATAAAAGGAAATATTTTTGTAATTTTTATTTTTGTGATAAGATAAAATAAAAAGGTCAAAACTAGTTAAAATAACGATATCAGACCTGAACTAAATATTTAAACGCTAAAATGTGTAAAATCACGGGGAGGGTAAAAAATTATATGCCTACAGCTGCCCCTCTTTGACCGGAAACACGAAGAGTTTTCAGACAAAGAACAACAAGACATGTTTTGACCCGACCTTTATTTAAAAGAGTAGAAAACTAAAAGGAAGGAGGATATGACCGAGTCCTGGTTTTGGACAGCTTACATATCCGGGGTTATAAGGGAATCAAGTTGCCTGTAGTTCAAGGAGAGTGATGGAATGATGAGTTGCGGAGTCGAGTGAAGTTCCGTTCCGTCGAGGTTCCAGTCCGCGGTCCTGGTATCAAAATGAAAAATAAAAAAGACTAACTAAGCCTATCAGCTATGAGTTTCAAGATTCCTATATATAAATCTTCTGAAGCTTGATCTTGAATTTTGAATGGTGCTTCATGCAGACTTTTGATTTGAACCTTGATGCTTGCTAGCTGCAGGTGCTAGTTTGTTCTTCTTTAGCCATACGGATTACAGCGAGACATGCAAAGCTCGTGACTTCAGTCATGTCTTGAGCAATCCACATCTTGTCTCTGCTTTTACATTTGGATTCACTTCTCTTTTTTCTTTTTCTTCTTTTTTTTTTTTATTCTGGATTGAGACTCCTTATTTTGGTCGTCTCGAACCCTGTTCCTCGAGGTATAACCTGCTTAGACACCAAAACAAACAAACGAACGAAAATTTTTTGCCCCAGTTTTCACTAGAAAAATTTCGTGAGTATTTGTAGCAAAAACTCTAAACTATTTCATTATTGAAAGCAATAAAAGGTCGGGAATAGTGTACCTAGAAAGTAACATGATGATTCTTTATTTTTTTGATGGTGTTTCCTTATTTTCGAAATGATACGTCAACTAAGGATTGATATACCTTATGTTGGGAAAATGTAGCCAGGGAATGGAATACCCTATATTGGCAAAGATATCAGGGAGTGGTGTACCCTGCACTTAAGACCAAATCAACTAGGGAGTGGATACCCTATGTTGGAAAAGAAGACTAGGGAGTGGTGTACCCTGCACTTAAGACCAAATCAACTAGGGAGAGAAGACTAGGGAGTGGAGATCCTATGTCTAAAATAAAATCAACTAGGGACTGGAGGCCCTATGTTGGAAAAGAAGACTAGGGAGTGGAAACCCTATGTCTAAAATAAAATCAACTAGGGATTGGAGACCCTATGTTGGAACATCATCAACTAGGGAGTGGTGACCCTATGTTGGCATCAGGTTATGCTGGCATCAACTAGGGAGTGGAGACCCTATGTTGGCATCAACTAGGAAATGGAGACCCTATGTTGGAATTAAGTTATGTTGGCATCGACTAGGAAGTAGAGACCCTATGTTGGCATCAACTAGGGAATGGTGAGCCTATGTTGGAAAGAAGACTAGGGACTGGAGACCCTATGTTGGCGATGAGACTAGGGACTGGAGACCCAATGTCTAAGCGAACCAAGAAGGATTTTTGTTTTTTAATTTTTTTTTTTTTTTTTTGAGAAATTCATTCTTTTAAGACAAATTGCCCCAATGCTTATTTTCTGAGGACATAAATAAACTAATTTTTTTAAAACAAGACTTCTCCTTTTTTTTAAAAAAAATTATCCTACGAGAAAACTCATCAGACTAGGTTTTTTTTTTTTATCTTAGGAGAAAGATTCATCATACTAGGTTTTGATCCTAGGAAAAAAATTCATTAGTCTAGGTCTATTTTTTTATCCTAGGAAAAAATTCATCAGACTAAGATTTCTATCCTAGGAGAAAATTCATCAGACTAGGTATTTATCCATTTTTTTTTGTTATCTTAGGAGAAACATTCATCAGACTAGATATTTTTTTTTTTTTTTTTTTTTGTTATCTTAGGAGAAAGATTCATCAAACTAAGATTTGATCCTAGGAGAAAATTCATCAGACTAGGTCTCTTTTTGTTATCTTAGGAGAAAGATTCATTAGACTAAGATTTCTATCCTAGGAGAAAATTCATCAGACTAGGTATTTATTCTTTTTTTTTGTTATCTTAGGAGAAGGATTCATCAGACTAAGATTTGATCCTAGGAGAAAATTCATCAGACTAGGTCTCTTTTTGTTATCTTAGGAGAAAGATTCATCAAACTAAGATTTGATCCTAGGAGAAAATTCATCAGACTAGGTCTCTTTTTGTTATCTTAGGAGAAAGATTCATCAGACTAGGATTTGATCCAAGGAGAAAATTCATCAGACTAGGTCTCTTTTTGTTATATTAGGAGAAAGATTCATCAGACTAAGATTTTGATCTTAGAAGAAAATTCATCAGACTAGGTCTTTATTGGAAGGAAAATCCATCAGACTAGGATGTGTTACCCTAGGAGAAAAAATGTGAAGAGAAATAGCGAAATTTATGCACACTTAGCAAGGCAAATAAAGACAAAGATTTGAGAAACTCCCCTTTGTTGGCTCTTCTCTTGTCTTCCCCCTCTTTTTTAACCACTTTCCTTGCACTGCTTTGTTCCTATTTCAAACAAAGAAAATTTTGTCAGTTTAAAAGTGATGGTTGGTTTGTGACCTTGATTTCTTTGGTAGCTTGGCTTTGTGATCATCCAGCCTTTGAAAGAATGACTGCGTTATTAGTTGGTTGCACTGCTGGGAGACTCTATTGTTTCTTACAAATGACCTTTAATTTCCGTGTTAACCTTGATTTTTCGCTCCCAATGCCATTTGTGTTTTGTGGTTCAATCACCCTTATCTCCAAAAGAGATTTCTTTTCTTGGATAACCTTTTCTGATGTGTTGAATGACTTTGTTTTTGGAGCAATTTGTCTGTCAAAGAGAATCACAACTAGTAAGAGCTTTTTGCATGATTTGCACACTTCATAGTCCTTGTTCGGTACTACAGAGGAACCCTGACTAACCCTGGGGTTATCTTTGATTGCTTTAGCCAAGTAAGCTGACAAAAGTCTTTTTGGGGAAGCCTTTGCATGAATCCTCAAGGCATGCTGATTATAACAACTGAGGGTGCTGGCCAAATTTACTTTGTGCAACTGAAAAGCTGGTAGAAGATTTTGAAATCTTTTCTTGCTTATTTTGACAAAGACCGACTCAAAGTGAAGGATACAATGATGCAAAGAAGCAATTATTAACAAGAAATGCCCCTGTCGTAAGGACAAAAGGAAGAGTTTTTTTTCTTTTTTTTTCTTTTTGTTGCGGTAACTAGCCTTAATGATCATGATATGAATTTTGGACTTAATGGTCGATCTATCAAACTAATCCAATCTTTCTTTTTACCATTCTTATGACTTGAAGTCGGGCTTGCTCGTGCCAATCATTGCAACAAATTCATGAATCATTTTCGACTAGTAGTGCCCCGAGGGGTTTTCACCAACAAGTCTCTCTCATTTATTTATCTCTACTTACAGTCGCCTTATAGTGCCCGTGCGGGTTTTCACTAGTAAGACTCGCTCATTTTTCTCTTCTTCTTTTTTTCTTTTTTTTTCCTTGTGAGCAACTTGACAGTGTTCTATGTAGCGTGACAATCGTTGCTCATTGCATGCTTCTCTTGGCATTCTTGAAGGCATATCAGGAGGTCTTTATTTGGGAGGTTTTTGGATAGGGTTGGAAAGAAAGGTCGGCATGAAGGCTCAAAGTAGACACAAAATGAGGGGGTTGTAGACTTACAACTCTTGGAATCGACTCTTTCAAAAGTGAAACAAAATCTTTGCCCCAGTTTCAGATACTGGGGATTTTTTTAGATTTTTTTTTCTGAATTCTTATTTGGTTGGACCGAATCGTGTAAGGATGCCTATGTGTCCTTTTTTTAAAAGAATAAGGTCTAACGTAGTTCAAACATTTGAACTAGCTATTTTTTTTTCATCTTTCTTTCTTTTTTTTTCTCTCTCTTTTTTTCTTTCTTTTTTTCAAAACAAGTTGCCCCATCCTTTATTTTCTGGGGGCATGGACCTTTGACTACTCTTTTTTTCTTCTTTTTTTTCACTTGAACTTTCTAAGATTTTCCCAGTTTGTACTCTTAGGGCGTGAACTTTTTTTTTCATTTTTTTTAACTCGAAACTTGATTCCAAAAGAGGGTGGTCAAAGAAAATAACACAGGCTCAAAAAAGGGTAAAGAAGGGTATAAAGTGTTTGGATATCAGAAAAAAGGCCTCCTAGCCTCGAGAATGCCAATCATGTTACCTTTTCGTGATCATAGCATTGATGAACATGTCTATCTACTTGGTGTCAGACACTTTCCATCCATTAGTGTCAAACTTTCGACCAAGCTTCAATTGATTCAATATCCTCAAGCCCGATCTTCACAATGATTTGAAGGTGAATTTTACTCGTCCTTAATTCCAAAGTATTTCCATTCTTTATTCATCCTCCAAAGTGTCTTGTTCTCAGTTATCCAATTCAAACTTAAATTAGTTTTCTAAGATCTGGCCAAAAATTCCGCATGCATGTCATATCACTAAAACTAGCGGGGAAAAAACTAAGCATGGAATCACACAAAAGGAAAAATTATATTTCATGTAGTAAACAACAAGACAAACAACCTAAATCCGAGTTACAACTCTAAAATAACCCGGATAATGAAAATAACAACAAACAGACAGACAAGACTCACACAAACAGAATAGAGGGATAGAAGGGTTTGATTCAATAAAACAAATAAAACCTGGATCACAACCCTGAAATAACCCGGATTATAGAAAAAACATCAAAACAAGCTACCAAAATTCCTTCCTAGTGAAGAGGGAATAACTTTTCAATTGTTAAGCTTAACATTTAGCCACAAATTTGCTCATCAGAATCACTATGGCCTTCTTCGATTTCAGTCGGCAAGTTCCCGAGAGGATTCTCATACTCCATGTCATCACGATCATACCCACAAAGTGTACATCATCATGTGCAGGTAAAGGGTTCTGTGTGATATTCTAGGTGTCATTGTCTTGGATCACAATCAGTTTTTCCTGGATCATCCTTTCTATTTCTCTTTTCAAATCCCGACAGCTTTCAACATTGTGCCCCTAGGCATTGGAATGGTATTCACACCTTTTAGAAGGGTCAAAGCTTCTTGCACGTGGGTCCACATGATTGGAGGAATAGGTGCAATCATGTCATAATGCTTTAATTTCTCAAACAAACTTGCATAAGACTCTCCTATTAGTGTAAAACTATTTCGTTCCCCTCTATACCCATGGCTCGGATGTGGGTTATAGGGCACTTGAAAATTCGGTGGAGACTGATGGAGACTTTGGGGTGCTGGTGCTCGCCTTCTGGAGTGTCTTAGTGGCTGGGCAACATATTGAGGTGGAGCAAAAGAGTATTGTGGGTTCTGAGGTGGATAGTAGTGCTCAGGGGAATCCTCGAAAATCAGACGAGACTGGTCATACCTTCGAGATGTTCTCCTAGGACCTCTTCTCGACCCTGATGTCATCATGGTTTCTTCATCCTTTTCCTTCATGTCATTGAAATTACATGATTCAATTTGAACAACCTGAGTTGCAGCTTTGAGAGCTGCTTGACTTATAATTCTGCCTGTCTTAAGACCATTTTCAATCATTTCCCCCATTTTGATTGCTTCCGAGAAGAACTTGCCAACTGCGGACATCATGTTTTGAAAATAATATGGCTCTTGATCCTGAAGGAAGACAGTGATTAGCTCATGGTAATCCATGGGTGGCTTAACTCTAGCCGCTTGCTCTCTCCATTTAATGGCATATTCCCTGAAACTTTCAGTTGGTTTCTTCTTCAGGTTGGAAAGGGAATTGTGATCTGGGGCGAGGTCGATGTTGTATTGGAACTGTTTGACAAAGGCCTGGGAGATGTCATCCCAGACATACCAGCGAGATGTGTCTTGATCCATAAACCATTCAGAGGCTAATCCTATCAGGCTTTCCCCAAAATAAGCCATTAGCAATTCTTCATTTCTCCCTGCACCTCTTAGCTGATTGCAATACTTTTCCAAGTGAGCTATGAGGTCTCCATGTCCATCATACTTTTCAAATTTAGGGATCTTGAAACCAAGTGGAAAACGAACATCGGGGAACATACATAGATCCTTGAAGGCAATACTCTTCTGACCTGCCAACCCTTTCATGTTTTTCAACTATTGTTCTAAGTTTTTCAGTCTTTGGATCATTTCATCATGTGCCATCTTTCGGGCAGGCTTCTCAATCTTTGCAGGAAGATCAAATGAGTACGAGTGGTACTCAGGAGAGTGGTATTGTTCTTGCTGGGTAGCAAATTGTGACTCGTGAGTTTTCTTCTGTACCACTGTTGGCTGTGGGACAGTGAAGACATGCATAACAACAGCGGGTGTCTGATTAGTTGTCAATGGAAAATTGATAACATGCAACTGGAGTTCCAGCTGTGGTCGTACATTTGGGATAAAGACTAAACCCAGGTGGATGGGATTGAACAGACAATGAGACTGGAATGGTAATTGTCGAGATGAGTGTGAATTATGGGAAACCCTGAACAGAGAAGGGGGGGGTCCCTGTCCATTGGCCCATGCTTGACACATTTCAGTCATTTTCTGTTTCAGTAATCTATTTTCCTCAACCACAGTAGACTCTTGTTGAACCCTCTGACCCTGAGTCTCATGACCGCTCGTAACAGCTTAGATGTCTGTTGTCATTTTTCCCTTGGATTTGTGTTGTCAGCTTACTGCAAATCGACCACCTCAAACTTTCTTCACAATTCAAAACAAAAGACACGTTAGAATGGACTCAGCCGGTCCTTATTATCATTCTTCTTCTTTTTTTTCACCCTTCTTTTTTTTCTTTTTGAAATCATTCGATCGAACCTGATATGGGTTGCCTACGTATCATGACACCGTATGAATCATATCTTGCGTAGTTCAGGAAGATCAGGAATAAAGGAAATAAACTAACTCTTTTTTTGAATTTTGAATTTTTTCGTTTTTAATTTTCGAAAGAAAACTTATAAAGAAGAAAGAAAATATTTTTTGATTTCGATTTTCTTTCTTTTTTTTAATTATTTTTCGAAAGAAAAACTTCTAAAGAAGAAAGAAAAATATTATTAGATTTTTGGACTTTTATGTTAAAATTATGAAAGAAAAACTCCTAAAGAAAATATGTTTGAATCTTCAAATTCCTTTTCAATTTCCGAAAGAAAAACTTCTAAAGAAGAATGAAAATATTTTTGGATCTTTTAAAAGAAACTAAAGGAAAACATTTTTGTATTTTTTAGAAATTGGGGCCTAAAAGGAAGCCTTTCTAAAGAAGGAAGTAAAGGAAATATTTTTGAAATTTTTGTTTTAAAAATTGTGGAAAATAAAAAGGTATTTTTTGGGTTTTTTATTTGATTTGTTTTCTTTTTTCGAATGAAAGACTTCTACAAAGAAAATATTTTTGGGTTCTAAAACGTTTTTTTTAATCTTTTATTTCTTTGGAATTTCCTAAGAAAAACTCCTAAACAAAGAATTAAAGGAAAATATTTTTTAGATTTTTTTTTAAAAAAAAAGTTGGGGTCTCAATGAAAGACTTTTATAAAGAAGGAAGTAAAGGAAAATATTTTTGAATTTTTGAATTTTTGAAAATTAGGGGCCGGAACCGATGAGGTTTGCCTACGTATCTCACATCCGGTGAGAATCAGACCCGCGTAGTTCTGTCAGTTTTGACAGAACAGAGGAAACATGACCTTTGAAAACACTCACTTATTGTATTTTTTTTTTTTTTTTGAAAA
>ML396762.1:0-13247 GCA_005239525.1 Nicotiana knightiana | reverse complement strand
GAGTAGGTTATAAGTCGATGAATCAATTTACACACAGATATATTTGATGATAAATTATATATATTAATTAGGATCTTCACAAGTCTATCAATCTCTAAAAGAACCCGACCCTTATATATAATTTATCATCAAATATATCTGTGTGTAAATTGATTCATCGACTTATAAACTACTCAGATGCATCGTTGAATATTAAAAATAAAACATTTGAACTATATCTATTAATAGTAGAAACAAAACGTCTCGACTTGTATCGATTAATATATGTCATGCATTATTAGTGATGAATGAATGTAATCCATTAAGTCTGTTATAATACAAATAATGAATACAATAACATATACTATAACATGCTATATATGTAGTTAAAGTAGCACGAAGTGTGTGTGTGTTATATATACACACACTAACATATACTATAACAAGTTATATATACGTTAAAGTATTACAATAAAATGTGTGTGTGTGTGTATATATACTTTGATAGCCGTATATATATAAGAACATGAAGCGCTAGAAACACAGGGTCGGGTTCTTTTAAGGATTGATAAACTTGTAAATTGATTCATCGACTTATAACTTATTTAGATGCATCGATGAATATTAAAAATAAAACGTTTTGACCTATATCGATTAATAGAAAAAACAAAATGTCTCGACCTACAATAGAATAATATTATATTTGTTTACCAATTGATTAATTATTCGTACGTAGTAATGTATAAGATTGATCATCAATTACAATATAGTGTATGTGTGTGTATGTAATTACTCATATACTTAAATATAACTTAAAAAATTCCTTTACATAGATGCTATTATAATCTATTAAAAGTAATTTCCTAGTTAATATAATTTTTTATAAAGATTATGCTTATAGTTTTTAATTAATTATAATAATTGTATAGTTAAATAAAATAAATATTTATAGTTAATAATAATTTTTTATAGTTTATAATAATATTTTTATAGATTATAATATTTTAAGAAATAAAAACAATTTTTTTTTAAAAAAAATAACCGACCAAAGTTGGTCGGTATTTGGTCAAACGGTCAACACTTAATGTATCGACCAAAATACCGNATTTTTCATACATATCTTCTCAAAATTCCCTCAACTCCCACTCAATACCTCCCCCATACCCTTCTCTATTTCCCTTACACAAATCCCAATCCCCACTAATTGCCGTCGCCGTTGCCGCCCACTACCACTGCCTCACCTCTCCTTCTCCACCTCCTAAAAATTCTAGGTTTGAATTACAACTTATGTCTTTTGTGTATAAATCTAATATTTTGTTTATTAGCTATGAATTAGTTTCAATTGATTAGTGTTTCAATTGATTATTTAACATTGTATTTTATAGAAATCTAGGGTTTAGGTCTTGTTTTAATTGAATTGATTACATATGGTATAAATTGAATGTTTGAGTTTGTATTGTCTCGAATAGTTTAGTTAGAATTGAATTATTAACTTTGTATTGTCTTGAATAGTTTAGTTAGAATCTAGGGTTTATGATTAAGATATAAATTGAACTTTTAGGGTATGGGTTGAATTTTTAGGATATAATCCTAACTTTTAGTTTATGTTTAAACTCGTAGGATATGAATTGAACTTTTAGTTTTTAGGATTTGTTCTTGTGAATTGAACCTTTTGGATATGAATTGAATTTTTTAGGATATAAATTGAACTTATAGAATATGAATTGAATTTTTAGTTTATGTTTAAACTCGTAAGATATAAATTGAACTTTTAGTTTATATTTAAACTCGTAAGATTTAATCCTAACTTTTAGTTTATGTTTAAACTCGTAGGATATGAATTGAACTTTTAGTTTTTAGGATTTGTTATTGTGATTTGAACCTTTTGGATACGAATTGAATTTTTTAGGATATAAATTAAACTTTTAGTTTATTATTAATTATATTTAATATAATTTAATTGTTGGTGTAATTAGAAAAAATAATTTTCTTGAATTAACTAAAAAAATTTAATTAATTTATAATTGTAGAATAAATTAATTTGTTCTTGTTTTATTTTTATAGATGGAACATCTTACTTGGATGTACAATAGGAATTATCCTAATCGAGGGGGAATGCGGGAGGATTTTGTAAAAGGGGTTGATGACTTTATCAGACATGCAATGTCACTTCCACCATACTAAAGTGAAGGAGTAATTAGGTGCCCTTGTGCTAGGTGCGACTGTATGAAGTTTGAAAAACCGGAGGAAGTTAAGCTTCATCTTTATAGGAAGAGGTTAATAGAGAATTACTTTGTGTGGACTAATCATGGAGAGATCGATGGTAGCCGTGGGATATTTCATAACATGGTTGTTGGTGAAAGTAGTAGGTCGGTGGAGAATACAAATCGTGATTCTAGAATTCATGATATGGTTGCGGATGCTTTTGGTATGCACTTCAGGGGTGAACCCAATGAAAATGTTGAAAAAACTCCTAATGATGACGCAAAACGTTTTTATGAACATTTAGAGGAAGTTAGTCGTCCACTATGTGAAGGAAGTCCGCACTCTAAGCTGTCTGTTGCAGTTAGATTACTAAGTACCAAATCTGATTGGAATATTTCTCAAGCAACAATGGACTCTTTCATTGACCTTATGAGTGAACTAGTTGATCCTAATATCAACTTACCTGGTGATTTCTATAAGGCAAAGAGATTGGTTTCTAAGTTAGGACTTTCGTCAATGAGAATCGATTGTTGTGAAGATGGTTGCATTATATTATAAAGATGATGCAACTTTAGATAGTTGTAAATTTTTCGAAAAGCCTCGTTTTAAGAGGCTTTCCAGCGGGAATATGGTCGCTATCAAGGCGATGCATTATTTACCTCTTATACCTAGGTTAAAGAGGTTATATGCGTCGATGAGTTTTGCTCCTCATATGAGATGGCACTTTGAAAATAGAAGATCACCTGGTGTTATGTGTCATCCTTCAGATGGAGAATCTTGGAAGCACTTTGATAGGACATATCCAGATTTTGCTAGTGAACAACGGAACATTCGGTTAGGTCTGTGTGCGGACGGCTTCAGGCCTTTTTCTGTATCTGTGATNTCCCCGGTCCACGTAATCCGAAAAGTTTGATTGATGTATATTTGCAACCTTTGATTGATGAGCTAAAACAATTGTGGTATGATGGTGTTGAAACATATGACATATCAACCAAGCAGAATTTCAATTTGCGTGCTAATTTAATGCGGATTATTAACGATTTTCCTGCGTATGGAATGTTGTCTGGGTGGATGACTGCTGGGAAGCTAGCTTGTCCTTACTGCATGAAAAATAGTAAAGCGTTCACTTTGAAACATGGTCGAAAGCAATCATGGTTTGATTTTCATCGCCAATTCTTTCCTCATAATCATGAGTTTAGAAGGATGAAAAATGAATTCAAAAAGAATAAAATGGAATATGATTCTCCACCTCTGATACTTTCAGGCGAGGAAATTTGGGAGAGGGTCCAGAACTTCAGTAATGTTACTGAAGCTCCACCTTATAGATTCCCCGGATACGGTGTTACTCATAATTTGACGAAGCAGAGTATATTTTGGGAGTTCCCTTATTGGAAGGATAATATTCTTCATCACAACCTTGATGTCATGCATATTGAGAAGAATTATTTTGACAATTTGTTCAACACAGTGATGGATGTTAAAGGTAAGACAAAGGATAACTCGAAGGCTAGAATGGACTTACAAGAATATTGCAGGCGGCCTGAATTATACTTGCAGATAGAAAACAATGGTTATATATTCAAGCCCAAAGCAAGTTACACATTTACTTTGGAGGAAAGACGGAAAATTTGTGATTGGGTTACGAAATTGAAGATGCCTAAGGGTTATGCGTCGAATCTTGGAAAAAAAGTTGATATGGAGGTAGGGAAGTTGAGCCATTTGAAAAGTCATGACTGTCATGTTTTCATAGAGACCTTAGTGCCTATTGAATTTTGTGGTTTGCCTGAAAGAATCTGGAAACCCATCACAGAGATTAGTTTGTTTTTCAAAGACTTGTGTTCTACCACATTAAGGGAAGAAAACTGTAACGACCCGACCGGTTGTTTTGAGACCTAGCGCGTCGTTCAGCGGTTCGAGGCCATGAGCAGCTTCATTTCAGGTGTTATGACTTGTAGGTGTGGCCGGAATTGAATTTCGGGAAGTTTAGAGTCAATTTGGAAATAAAATTCTCATTTCAGAAGCCCTTAAGCTGGAAGAATCGACTAAGATTGAATTTTTGAGTAAAGGACCTCAGAATCAGGATTTGAAGGTTCCAGCAGGTTCGTATGATGATTTCGGACTTGGGCATATGTTCGGATCGGGTTTTGGATGATCCGGGAGCGTTTCGGCGCATATTGTAGAAGTAAGTATTTTAGAAGAAATTTTACAAGTCCGGGTTGAAGTGCATTTCAGTGATATTGATGTCCATTTGGGATTCCGAGTATGAGAATAGCTCCGTATGGTGATTCTGGAGTTGGGAGGGCGATCGGAAGTGAATTCGAAGGTCCGTAGGTTATTTTGATGTCATTTGGCTAAAGATAGAAATTTGAAGGTTTTTGAGAAATCCGACCGGAAGTGGAAATTTTGATATCGGGGTCAAATTTCGATTCCGGAAGTTGGAGTAGGTCCGTAATGTCGAATATGACTTGTGTGCAAAATTTGAGGTCAATTGGACGTGATTTGATAGGCTTCGACATCGAATATAGAAGTTGGAAATTTTAAAGTTCACTAAGCTTGAATTGGAGTGCGATTCATGTTTTCGGCATTGTTTGATGTGATTTGAGGCCTCGAGCAGGTCCGCGGGATGTTATGGGACTGGGTCGTGTGATTGTACGGGGTCCCGGGGGCCTCGGTGTGTTTCCGGGTGGTTTCGGATCATTTCGGACTGTTTTGAAATGGCTGATGCTGGGTGTCTGGTGTTGTTCATCGTGTTCGCGGGGATCCCCTCGCGTTCACGAAGAAGGATTTGGCTTCAGGGACTTTGTTCTTCGCGTTGGCGAAGGGTGCCTCGCGTTCGCGAAGAAGAAAAATCTCTGTTGCGCAGGTCTGACTTCGGAGGCTCATATCTCACAATATATTAGGAATTTTGAGATGATATAAAAATAAAAGTTGTAATACTTTGTGTCTAGTTTCTATAATTTTAAACCATTTAGCATTTAGATTTGTGTACAAAGAGTTATGGCTAGTACACTATAGGGTGTTCGGGAAGATAAAGAAGAAATTTGTGTTGCATAGGGCTAACTTTAGAAGCTTATATATCGAAATATATAAGGAATTCAGCGAATACCAAAACATGAAAGTTGTAGATCTTGGAGTATAGGTTTCAGAAAATTATCTATTTGTCATTTAGAGTTTTGTACAAGAAGTTATGATCATTCTACTAAAGGCTGTCTGAGAAGAGTTTGGAATTGCCTTTCAAGATTTTTTGTTCTTCGCGAACGCGAGGGTAGGCCTGCGAACGCGAAGAAGACTTGCCTAGCAGTGTTTAAGTTTGCAAAAAATGGGTTAGGCTCATTTCATCTCATTTCCTCCATGGAAAACGACCTAGGGGCGATTTTGGAGCTCCATCTTCATCATCTATGTCATGGGAAGGCTAGTACACTATAGAGTGTCCGGGAAGATAAAGAAGAAATTTGTGTTGCATAGGAATAACTTTAGAAGCTTATATATCGAAATATATAAGTAATTGGGCAAATAACAAAACATGAAAGTTGTAGATCTTGGAGTATAGGTTTCAGAACATTAAACTATTTGTCATTTAGAGTTTTGTACAAGAAGTTATGATCATTCTACTAAAGGCTGTCTGAGAAGAGTTTGGAATTGCCTTTCGAGATTTTTTGTTCTTCGCGAACGTGAGGGTAGGCCCGCAAACGCGAAGAAGACTTGCCTAGCAGTGTTTAAGTTTTCAAAAAATGGGTTAGGCTCATTTCATCTCATTTCCTCCATGGGAGACGGTCTAGGGGCGATTTTGGAGCTCCATCTTCATCATCTATGTCAAGGTAAGTGATTCCCACCTATTTCAAGTTATATATATATATATATATATATATATATATATATTAACATGGAAATTCATGAAAAATTAGTGAAAACTTGGGGTTTTGGTAGAAAACCTAAAAATTAGTATTTTTAGATTTTGACTATGAAATAGGACATGGGATTTGGAATAAATTATATATTTGAGTTCGTGAGGTTATGGGTAATGTTTATCTTCAAAAATTTTCGAAATCCGGTCACGCGAGCCCGAGGGTGATTTTTATCGACTTTTGATCGGGGTTAGGAATTGTTATAAATTGGATTCTAATGGATATTTGAGCATATATTAATGGATTTGCGTAATTATTGGCTAGGTTTGGGGCATTGTGCATCAATTTGAGTCATCGGACGGGCTTGGAAGCCGGTTATGAATCTTCAGAGCGGGTAAGTCTCCTTTCTAACCTTGTGAGGGGGAATTGTCCCCATAGGTGAACTAATTTAATATGTGCTAGTATTTGTGGGGGCTACATATGCACGAAGTGACGAGAGTCCGTGCGTAGCTACTATTATGTTTATGTCCGGGTAGTCCAGGACCCAAAAGCATGTTCTATTTGCCGTACTTGTAATATTACTGATGAAATTAAAATGTTTTAACTTTATTGAACTTGGAAAATGAATTTCTAGAAAAGATTTAAATACTATTTTCATGACCATTAAAAGAGAAATTGTCATTTACTTGAGTGATTTTCCCGATGTAGTCGGGGTGGATTGTTGGAATGTGCATGACTGTGTGTGACCGCTTCGCAATTTATATTCCGCGAGCGAGGTGATTTCTTCCACTACTCTCATGCGAGCAGGTCGTACGCCATGGCGGGTTAATAGATGCATCTATAGTTCGAGTCGTTCGACCCTTCGGCAGTGCACAATTTACATTTATGTTGGTTCGGGCCGTTCGACCCTCGGCATTACTTGCGCATGATATTACTGTGTATTTGCTGTGATTTTTACCTTATTACTGGCCTGAAAATTTTATATTGTCAACTGAAATGATGAGGATTTTAAAATGTTAAACGTGAAAGAAGTTGTTATTTATTGTCGCTACTTGTTAACTTGCCTATGATATCCATGCTTAGAGTCACCCTTGATTATATTAAATTGACCTCTAGCAAGTGTCAAACTCGACCTTTTGTCACTACCTCTTTGAGATTAGGCGGGATACTTACTGAGTACACATTATTTTCGTACCCATGCTATACTTGCTGTGCATTTTTATTGCATAGGTACATTCATAGCTAGTGGCCCTGTTTGACGCAGTGATGTGGCTGACTTGGAGACTTAGACGAGCTGCACCATCCGGAGACGACCCGCAGCCAGCAGAGTCTTCCTCAGATGTATTGTATTTAGTTTAAATTTCTTGTCCAGTTTGTATTCCGGACAAGTATTGTTGTACAATGTATAATTCTTAGAAAATTTACTCATGCACTTGTGACACCGGGTTCTGGGAAATCATGGGATTTATTCACAATTCAAATTTGTTAAGATATTATTATTTACTCAGTGGAAGTTCACTAATTATTATTTTAGAAAATGAAAAAGGAATGACTTCGAGAATTTTAAAATAAATATTTAATTTATTTATTAAGTGTTGGCTTGCTTGACAGTGGGGTCCGACGTCATCACGAGCTTAATGGATTTTGAGTCGTGACAAAAACCTACTCCGGATAGATCAGAACATTCGTGTAACTTCTAGTAAGATGGAAAAGATATTTCCATGTGGTTTTTTTGATGTGATGGAACACCTTCCAATCCACCTTGTACACGAGGCACGACTTGGAGGGCCTGTTCAATGCAGATGGATGTATCCCTTTGAGAGGTAATATTATAAGTTTGATGTAATTTTCTGTTTTATTTGAATGTTCTTGGATAACATGACATTTTGTAGGACAATTGGCAAATGCAAACAATTTGTTAAGCAGAGGAATAGGATTGAAGGATCTATATGCGAAGCTTATCTTGCAAAGGAAACTGCTCATTTTTGTTCTTAATTGAGAGTAATGTGCCATATGCTAGGAATAAGAACAATAGGCACACGATCGAATATGTGAATGATCCATTATATCCGCCTATGTCCATATTCAATCAACCGGGTCGATGTTCTAAGGATGTTAGAAAGAGATGTTTGAGTGATATGGAGTACAAGTCAGCTACACTTCATGTGTTGCTAAATTGTCCCGAAGTTGTACCATTTCTCAAGTAAGTATTGATTTATTAGTTATCAAAATATTTAATTTACTGTGATTACATCTCGATGCAACTACTAAAAATATTTGAAGTGTCACAGTCACTTCGTGGATCAATTTGTCCATGATGCTGTATATACGAGATTTTATACGTGGTTCAAACAATTTGTAAGTTTATCCTGATAATGTTCTAACACTATGTAGGTAAAAAATGTTTGTAAGTTATGCTAACTTATGAATTTTTTTAACAATATGTAGGTAAATGATCCAAATAATGGTGTAAATCAATTTTTGAAAGATATATCTTGTGGACCTGGGCTTTAGGTCACAACAATGTCTAAGTACGTAGTGAATGGTTATAAGTTCCCTACAGAGGATTGCTCTAAAAATAAAAATAGCAACAACAGCGGGGTGTGGGTGGTGATGGCAACCAAGTTGGAGATATTGATTTTTATGGTGTGCTCAAAGAAATAATAGAACTAGAATATACAAGTTGACTATATAAGAAATTGATAATCTTTAGATGCAAGTGGTTTGACCCAAATCCAACAAGAGTTACTAGAGTACACAACCAATATAACATAATTGAGGTTAATCATACGAGATAGAATGGAAGGAGACTCGGAGGATTCTTCGGACGCGGCAGTAATACCTTGCAGTCTCCTGGAATCAGTAGCATCGACTAACCACGAGGCTGATAGCTCGTACCTGGATCTGCACACGAAAACATGTGCAGGAAAGGGCATGAGTACACCACATTTGGTATCCAGTAAGTGCCAAGCCTAACCACGGTCAAGTAGTGACGAGGTCAGGTTAAGGCTGTACTGGATTTATAAATAAGTCAGTTTAAAACAGTACAAAAGATAGGTAATGTCTACAGTAAACAGTTTAAGAAAAACAATATAAGTTTACAGTAAGAAAATCCTCGGCTCAACATAATATATATCACAAAGTGGAATCTCCCCGGATACCGTCCCGTAGTTCCAAATGATTATGCAGTACAAGGAGAAAGCTCTCGGAATACGTTTGTAGTCCCAATTTAAATATGCAGTACAGGGGGAAAGCTCCCGGAATACGTCCGTAGTCCCAATTTAAATATGCAGTACAGGAGGAAAGCTCCCGTCCGTAGTCCTAATTTAAATATGCAGTACATGGGGAAAGCTCCCGGAATACGTCTGTAGTCTCAATTTAAGCATGCAGTACATGGGGAAAGCTCCCGGATTACGTCTGTAGTCCCAATTTAAATATGAAATGCGAATGAATGCCGGATAAGGTTTATTTAAACAGTTCAGGAGAAAAGTCACAGGAAAAACACAGGATAGGACTAACTAAACATGGTGCACATAGTATCAAATAGGAATTTCAGGTAAAACAGGTATACATGCTCCTTTCTAATCTAAACTACACAATTAGCACATTAAACAGTGAAATAAGAGTGAAATGATTTATGGCATGGAAGGAAAAATAGAATTCTTACCAACAATGGCCCGTGCACGTACTCGTCACCTCACGTACACGGCGCCCATACAACAAATAATATCAAAACAACCTAAGGGGAAGTCCCCAACACAGAATTAAGCAAGCCACTTACCTCGACTGGCGCTACTCAACTCAAAACCACGCTCTTGCCACGAGTACCCGACTCCGAATGGCCCAAATCTATTCAATTCAATTGCATAATGTAAATATCATTGTAATAAATCGATCTAGCTAATTAGTTCAAGGCTAATACGCAAAATTAGGAAAATTACCCAAAAAATCCCCCAGGACCACGTCTCGGAATCGAGTGAAAGTTACAAATTTAGAACACCCATTCACTCACGAACTCACTCAAACAAGAATCATCGAAAACCGACGTCAAAATCTCATTAAATTCTCAGGTTTCTATTTGGGGAACCTTCCTCCCAATTTCATGATTTTTCACCCAAATTCATTGATTATATTGAATAAATTGCTATATATTAATGATATAAAAGTGAAATAGGTTAGGAATTGTTACCTATAAATCTTCTCCTCAAAACCCACTCAAAATCGCCTAATCCCGAGCTCCAAATCATTTTAGATAATATGAATTTCAAACCCTCGAATTTTGGTATAAACTGCCCAGCAATCCCGCACCTGCGCCCCCTTGGACTGCACCTGCGTAAAATACATCGCAGGTGCGAAAAATCCTTAAGTGGGCTGGAACCGCACCTGCGGTCACTGGGCCGCATCTGCGGGACTCTTGCCGTACCTACGAGCCTGGCTAACCCTGGCCAGTTCTGCATCTGCGATGGCCCCCTCCGCACCTGCGGCTCCCCTTTCGTAGGTGCGAAACACCAACACCAGCAATGCTTCAACTTGTTTTAAGTTTAAAACCCATTCTGTAGAGCATCTGAAACATCTCCGAGGCCCCCTGGACCTCAACCAAACTTACCAACCAGTCCTAATACCTTATCCAAACTTAATCGAGCCTTCAAAACACCTCACATAACATCAAAATCACCAATTATGCATGGATTCAAGCCTAAGAACTTATGAATTTTCCAAAATCTATAACCAATGCTGAAACACGTCAAAACTAGTCCGAATGACCTCAAATTTTACACACAGGTCATAAATGACACTACGGACCTACAACCACTCTCGGAATTCCATTCCGAGCCCAATATCAAAATTTCACCTATCGGCCGAATTTGCCAAAATTCTAACTTTCACCAATTCAAGCCTAAATCCACTACAGACCTCGAAAACACATTCCGGACACGCTCCTAACTCCGAAATCACCCAACGGAGCTAACAGAGTCGACGGAATCCCATTCCGGACCCGTCTTCTCATAGTTCCAACTACGGTCTAATTTCTAAAGCTTAAACTCATATGTAGGGACTATGTGTCCAAAAACTCTCCAAATTTTGCAACTAATCATTCCGACAAGTCCCATAAGCAAGTATAAAAGTGGGGAAAGCAGTTATTAGGGAATCGGGGTGTCAACTCTCAAAACGACCGTCTGGGTCGTTACATTCTCGCCCTCTTAAGAAAATCGTTCATCCTCGAACGAGTATAGAGACATACCTGAAGCTGTGAAAAGAAGGTACTGACTGCACATATCCTGCTGGGTCTCCCAAGTCGCCTCCTTGACTGGCTGACCCCTCCACTGAACCTTGACTGATGCAATATCCTTTGACCTAAGCTTTCTGACATGTCTATTCAATATAGCTACTGGCTCCTCAACATATGATAGATCCTTGTTAAACTGGACTGAACTAAAATCCAAAACATTAGTCGGGTCACCATGATACTTCTGGAGCATAGAGACGTGGAATACCGGATGAAATCCTTCTAGGTTGGGAGGCAAGGCTAGCTCATAAGCAACCTCCCCAACACGCTGCAATACCTCAATAGGACCAATGAATCTCGGACTTAGCTTACCCTTCTTCCCAAAACTCATGACGCCCTTCATAGGCGATACCCGAAGCAAAACCCGATCACCAGCCATAAATGCCAAATCACGAACCTTCCGATCTGCATAATTCTTTGCATGGACTGAGCCGTGCAAAGTCTCTCCTGAATTACCTCCACCTTGTCCAAGTCATCCTGGACCAAATCTGTACCCAACAATCGGGCCTCGCCCGGCTCAAACCATCCCAATGGGGACCGGCACCGTCTACCATACAAAGCCTCATACGGAGCCATCTGAATGTTGGACGGGTAGCTGTTATTATAATAAAACTCTGCAAGTGGCAAGTATCGGTCCCATGACCCTCCAAAATCTATCACACAGGCACAAAGCATATCTTCAAGAATATGAATCGTGCACTCGGACTACCCGTCCGTCTGAGGGTGAAAGGTTGTACTCAACTCTACCCTGGTGCCTAGCTCCTGCTGAACGACTCTCCAGAATCGTGAAGTGAACTTTGTACCTCTGTCTAAAATGATAGATATTGGAATATCGTGGAGGCGAATAATCTCCCTGATATAAATCTCCGCCAACCTATCGGAGGAGTATGTAGTCAACACTGGAATGAAATGGGCTGACTTGGTCAGCCGATCCACAATCACCCAAATAGCATCAGACTTTTTCAAAGTCCAAGGAAGTCCAACCACAAAGTCCATGGTAATACGCTACCATTTCCACTCTGGAAGCCCAATCTGCTGAAGTAACCCTCCTGGCCTCTGATGCTCATACTTGACTTGCTGACAGTTGATACACTTGGCCACAAACTCCACTATATCTTTTTTCATCCTTCTCCACCAATAGTGCTGTCTCAGATCCTGGTACATCTTCACGGTACCCGGACGAATGGAATACCGTGAGCTATGGGCCTCCTCAAGAATAAACACCCGAAGCCCATCCATATTCGGCACACAGATCCGACCCTGCATCCTCATCACATCGTCATCTCCTATAGTCACATCCCTGGTGTCACCTTGTCGAACCCTGTCCTGGAGAACCAGAAGGTGGGGATCGTCATACTGGCGCTCTCGAATGCGGTCATAAAGAGAAGACCGAGCCACCACATAAGCTAAAACCCGGCAAGGCTCTGAAAGATTCAATCTCACGAACTGACTAGCAAAGACTGAACATCCAAGGCTAAGGGCCTCTCAACCGCCGGAAGATATGCCAAACTCCCCAAACTCTCCGCTCGACGACTCAAGGCGTCGGCCACCACATTGGCCTTCCCTAGGTGGTATAATATAGTGATGTCATAGTCCTTTAGTAACTCCAACCATCTCCGCTGGCGCAAATTGAGGTCCTTCTGCATGAACAAGTGCTTCAAACTCCGGTGATCCGTAAAATCTCACATGGAACACCGTACAAATAATGACGCCAGATCTTCAGGGCGTGAACATAGCTGCTAACTCGAAGTCATAAACCGGATAATTCTTCTCATGCACCTTCAACTGTCTGGACGCGTAGGTAATCACCCTACCATCCTGCATCAATACTGCTCCAAGGCCAATTCTTGAGGCATCACAGTAGACAATGTCACACCTCCCTTTTTATACGCCCCCAGAGGGGTATGGGAGTTTTTCCACTTAAAGTGACA
>ML396757.1:0-45174 GCA_005239525.1 Nicotiana knightiana | reverse complement strand
ATATATATATATATATATATATATATATATATATATATGGATAGGGCTGCACACCGCAGCAGTATATATATTGGATCGGGCTGCACGCCGCAGAAATATAGTGCTTGAGCTATAGGAGCCCCTCCGGAGTATGTACACCCCTAGTGGGCGCAATCGACTATTATATGGATCGGGTTGCACGCCACATCGTATGCTATATGGATCGGGCTGCACGCCGCAGCACTTGTGCGTATTCATGGTACTTGTTGAGTACCAGTATTTAGTGTGAGCATGAGATACTGATAGTGGAGTCACGAGTGACTGAGAGGCTTGCCCGAGAGGCTTTATTTGTGAGTGATACTGTGCCCGAGGGGCTTATATTTTATGAAACTACCGTTTTCACTCTTCTTTACACTGAGTCTCTGATTATAATGCTGGACAAATGTTTTTATACGAGATTTTAAATGGAAACTGGAGTTTTATGAAATATTCCGAATGTAGATTCCTGACTTGATTTACTTATTTCCACTGTTACTTGTTATATGGATTCACATGATTTATAAATTCTCGTCACTACACTCAAGTTTTTAGTTACTTTGATTACTTACTGAGTTGGCGTACTCATGTTACTCCCTGCACCTCTGTGTGCAGATCCAGGTACCAGAACACCTCACTAGTTGATTTTCAGACGTGCTTGGAGTTTGTTCGAGGATCGAGGTAGCTGCTCAGCGTCCCCAGCTCACCTCCTTTCCTTTCCTCAGTTCATAGATTTTGTCTTTTGTACTTCAGGATTTTGTAGTAGCAAGTCACCTTATTGTACATTGTATTTATAGTCCTAGATGCTCATGACAGTGGGCTCCAGGTTTTGGGGTAGTGTATAAATTGTTTATCTCATTTTGATGTTTTAATATGCTAGTCTTGGAAATTTTGAAATATTATGATAGTCTGTAATGGTTGTCTAGCCTAGTTCCATGATAGGCGCCATCACGCCCGGCTGAGGATTTGGGGTCGTGACAAGTTGGTATCAGAGCCTAGGTTACATAGGACTCAACGGTCGTGAGCAGGTTTAGTAGAGTCTTGCGGATCGGTATGGAGACGTCTGTACTTATCTTCGAGAGGCTGTAGAACCCTTAGGAACAATCCCATTTTTCTTGAATTCTGTCATGCCATTTTGTTGATTCTGGAAATCTAAACTTCTGTTGTTTCATTCTCTCACAGATGGTGAGGACTCGCACTGGCGATTAGGGTGATGAACCACCATCTAGACTAGAGAGGGGTCGAGGCCACAGTCGAGGCCGTGGTAGAGGTAGGGGCTAGCCCGTGCGGCAGCTAGGGCAGTATCAGTTGATCCCCCTACTATTCAGGAGCAGATTCCCGCCGCAGATACTCTAGCGGGACAGGCTCAGGCACCGACAGTGCCTATTGTTATTCCGGGTCTTCAGGAGACCTTGGCCCAGATCTTGACAGTATGTACCACCCCTGCTCAGGCAGTTGCTGCATCTTCTACTGCCGCTACTTCTCAGGCCAGGGGAGGCAATCAGACTCCAGTTGCCCGGACACCTGAGCAGGTTACTCAGGGCCATCAGATACCGGGGGAGGTTCCAGCCCAGCCGGTTGATCCAGTTCAGGACTTCGTGGTTCCAACTATGCCAGATGATGAGCAGCGTAGGCTGGAGAGGTTTAGTCGACTTCAGCCTCCGACATTCAGTGGTGCTGAAGGCGAGGATGCCCAGGGATTTCTAGATAAGTGTCAGAGGATGCTTCTTACTGCTGGGATTCTGGAGACAGTGGGGTCTCGTTTGCTACTTTTTAGTTTTCTGGTGCTGCTTTTACTTGGTGGGAGTCTTTTGAGAGGCGTAGGCCTGTTGGTTTAGCACCCCTCACCTAGCAGCAGTTCTCTACTATCTTCTTGAAGAAGTATGTACCCCAGTCTCACAGGGAGGAGCAGCGCATGCATTTTGAGTAGATGCGTCAAGGGGAGCTATCAGTGACGCTGTATGGGATGCGATTTTTAGAGTTGGATCGTCACCCCACCGAATTGGTACCTACTGATAGGGAGAGGATTAAGAGGTTCGTGGATGACCTCACTTATCAGCTCCGCCTTTTCATGACTCGGGAGAGAGTATCAGGTGCTACCTTCGAGTAGGTTGTTGATATTGCTCGAGATATTGAGTCGGTTCGCTGCCAGGAGCGGGAAGAGAGGGAGGCCAAGAGGCCTCGTGGATCAGGTGGTTCTAGTGGTGCTCCTTCCAGGGGGAAGATTCAGCATAGTAGAGGCTGTTCGTTCAGGCCTCCTCAGTCAGTCCGCCCAGCCTATAGCGGTGAATCTTCGGGGCATGGTCCCCGCAGTTCTCAGCCAAGCCGTTCTTCATTCGGTGCCCTTCCAGCCCGGAGTGCAGCTCGAGCACCATCAGTTCAGGGTTCCTCTATGCATGGTTCTTCTGGTGGCCATTCTGGTGCCAGGGGTTCCTTTCAGTCCCTGTCTCCAGCTCCAGGGAGTTGTTATGAGTGTGGAGAGTTCGGGCATATGAGGAGGCAGTGTCCTTATCTTCTTGGAGGTCCATCTCAGCTGAGGAGCCAGCCTTCGACTTCAGCTTTAGTTACTTCACCACCCACCCAGGAAACCAGGGGTGGTAGTTAGTCAGCTAGAGGCCGCCCTAGAGGGGGAGGTCGAGCAGGTGGAGGTCAGGCCCGTATGTATGCGTTTCCAGCTAGGCCAGGTTCTATGGCCTCCGATGTAGTGATCGCAGGTATTGTCTCAGTCTGTCGCCGAGATGCTTTGGCTTTATTTGACCCTGGTTACATATTCCTATGTTTCATCATATTTTTCCCATTTCCTGGATATGCCCCGTGATTCTTTAGTTACGTCTGTTCATGTGTCGACTCCCGTGGGTGATACTATTATTGTGGACCGTGTGTATCGGTCGTGTGTGGTATCTATTGGGGGTTTGGAGACCCGAGTGGACCTACTGTTACTCAGCATGGTCGATTTTGATGTGTATTGGGCATGGATTGGTTATCTCCGTGTCATGCTGTTCTTGATTTTCACGCTAAGACCGTGACCTTAGCTATGCCAGGATTTTCGAGGGTTGAGTGGAGAGGTTTTTCTGTGTATGTGCCTAGTAGGGTGATTTCCTACCTGAAGGCTCAGCGTATGGTTGAGAAGGGGTGTTTATCGTACCTGGCTTTTGTGAGGGATGCTAGTGGTGAGACTCCCGCTATTGACTCGGTTCCTGTGGTCCGTGACTTTCCGGACGTGTTTCCTGTAGACCTGCTAGGCATGCCACCTGACAGGGACATTGATTTTGGTATTGACCTGGTGCCAGGCACTCAGCCTATTTCTATTCCACCTTATCGTATGGCACCAGCGGAGCTGAAGAGATTAAAGGAGCAACTTTAGGAACTCCTAGATAATGGGTTCATTCGACCTAGTGTGTCACCTTGGGGTGCACCAGTGTTGTTTGTGAAGAAGAAGGATGGTTATACTCACATGTGTATTGATTATCGGCAGCTGAACAGGGTGACGGTGAAGAGCCGATATACCTTGCCTCGTATAGATGAGTTGTTTGATCAGTTACAGGGTGCCAGGGTATTTTCCAAGATTGACTTGCGTTCCGGCTATCATCAGTTGAAGATTCAGGGGCCAGACATCCGAAGACTGCTTTCAGGACTAGATATGGTCATTATGAGTTCCTGGTTATGTCATTAGGGCTGACCAATGCCCCAGCAACCTTTATGCACTTGATGCACAGTGTATTCTGGCCTTATCTGGATTCTTTCATCATCGTGTTTATTGATGATATATTGGTGTATTTCCAATCTCAGGAGGATCATGAGCAGCATGTGAGAGTTGTGCTTCAGGCCCTGAGGGAGTAGAGATTGTATGCAAAATTTTCGAAGTGTGAGTTCTGGCTTGATTCAGTAGCGTTCTTGGGGTACGTGGTGTCTAGTGAGGGTATTCAGGTTGATCCGAAGAAGATAGAGGCGGTGCAGAGCTGGCCTAGACCGTCATCAGCTATCAAGATTCGCAGTTTCCTTGGTTTGGCAGGGTACTATCGCCGTTTCGTAGAGGGATTTTTCATCTATTGCAGCACCTATGACCAGACTGACCCAGAAGGGCTCAGTTCAGGTGGACTGAGGAGTGTGAGGAGAGCTTTCAGAAGCTCAAGTCAGCTTTGACTATAACTCCAGTGTTAGTTTTGCCTACGGGTTCAGGTTCCTATACCGTTTACTGTGATTCCTCGAGAGTTGGCCTTGGAGCGATTTTGATGCAGGATGGTAGGGTGATTGCCTACGCGTCCAGACAGTTGAAGGTGCACGAGAAGAATTATCCAGTGCACGATCTTGAGCTAGCAGGTATTGTCCACGCCTTGAAGATTTGGCGTCATTATTTATATGGAGTGCATTGTGAGATTTTCACTGATCACCGTAGCTTGCAGCATCTGCTTAAGCAGAAGGATCTGAATTTGCGTCAGAGGAGATGGTTGGAGCTTCTCAAGGATTATGACCTCACTATTCTATATCATCCGGGGAAGGCCAATGTAGTGGCCGATGCCCTGAGTCGCAGAGCAGAGAGTTTGGGGAATCTAGCCTACCTTCCAGTAGCAGAGCGACCATTAGCACTTGATGTTGAGGCTTTAGCGGGTCAGTTGGTGATATTGGATCTATCAGAGCCCCCGCGGGTATTGGCTTGTGTAGCCTCCAGGTCGTCTCTCTATGATCAGATTAGATCACACCAGTATGATGATCCACACTTGCTCGTTCTTCGGTCCGTCGCGGTGATGCTAGGGATGTGGTTATTGGTGATGATGGGGTCATGAGGATGCAGAGCCAGATTTGCGTGCCCAATATGGGTGGACTTCGAGATTTGATTCTAGTTGAGGCCCATAGTTCGCGGTATTCCATCCATCCGGGTGCCACAAAGATGTATCAGGATCTGAGATAGCATTATTGGTGGAGGCGGATGAAAAGGGATATTGTTGAGTTCGTGGCTCGGTGTCTCAACTGTCAGCAGGTCAAGTATGAGCACCAGAGGCCGGGTGGATTGCTTCAGAGATTAGATATTCCGGAGTGGAAGTGCGACCAGATCACCATAGATATTTTCTCTTTTCTTCAAAAAGTTCACTTTCGAAAATTATAAAGAAAACTCGGAATAATTGAAATAGTTTCTTTATAGAGTCTTTTTTAATAAAAACAAAAAAAGAAGAAAATAAATCCAATCAAAAATAAAAATATTTTTCTAACCTTTTTAGACGTCTTTTTCTCAAAAAATGCAAAAAAAAGAAAAATTAAAAATCCAAAAAGATATTTTCTTTCTTCTTTAGAAGTCTTTCTTCCAAAAAATCAGAAACAAAAATCCCCCACAAAAAAAAGACAAAACAATTGGAAATTCAATAAAAATATTTTCTTTTTACTTTTGAAATTCCCAAAGTTCAAAACAAAAGAAATTTTTTTAGAAGTCTTTAATTCAAAAAAAAAATCAATCAAAAAATATTACCACCAGTTTTAGAAGTCTTTTGCACAGAAATTAAAAATCAAATCAAAAAATAATAATAAAAAAAGAAGTAAAAATCCAGAAATATTTTCTTTCTTCTCTAGAAGTCTTTATTTAAAAAAAAAAAAAAAATTCCTAACAAAAAGAAAAAAAAATCAAAATCCAAAATACATGTTTCCTTTATCTTGAAGTATTTTCCAAAAAATTCAAAAAAAAACAAATAAAAGAAAATAAAAAAAAGCCCAAAAAAGAAAAATTCTTCCTTCTTTAGAAATCTTTCTTTCAAACATTTCAAAAGAAAAATAAAAAAGGGCCAAAATATTCTTCTTTTAAAGCCCATCTTTCAAAAAATTCCAAAAAAAGAAGAAAAATCCGAAAAAAATACATTTTTCTTTTTTTCTAAAAGCTTTAATGGACTGAGTTTTTTTTTAAAAAAAAAGAGAAGAAAAAAAAAGATTTAGTTTATTCACTCCATTCCTGATTTTTCCGAACTACACAAGATCTGATTCATGTGGCGTCATGATACGTAGGCAATCCATCGGATTCGATCATAGCCATAAACAAATTGAGTGAAAAAAATAAAAGATCGCAAAACCGAAAAAAAAAGAGAGAAAGAAAAGAGTGACAAAAATAACTGAGAAAAACAAAGAGCGAAAATAACAAAAAGAGAAAGGAAAAGAAATCGAGATATGGAAAATTCAAAAAAGGAAGGAGAGATAAAATTGGAAAGGGACATTTAAAGGCCGGGATGAAACACGCAACTGTTCAAACACATTGTAGAAGCGTTAACTGTTAGGTGTATTGCATCCCAACATGCGATTTCCTATATGTTAAATGTCTCAAAACTAACAAGGTTGTTTGGTGTGTAAATTAGCCAAGTATTGGTGGTTGGTTTGTTGGTAGTCCAGTTTCTCATCCTTCACAAGATCCAAAGGTAGAGATGGCCTCCGCAAGTAATCTGCCAATCATCGGTCTTGAGGATAGCCTGTCATCGGCTATTCTGCAGCCGAAATCAGAAACTGCTGAAGAAAATAGAATGTTGTGTCGCTACATATTGGAAATGTGGGACGCCTGGTCTAACGGTAAGGAACTTCCAAGTGTAATCCATGGTTTTCCTGAGTTGATTCCCAGTTCAGATGGGCTTTCCAACATCCTTGTGCTCAACTCACTCTTCCCATGTGAGCGCCCTCTAATGCCGCCTAATGGCCCAGAAATGCCTTCAATGGATCCACAAGCGCTAGATTCAAGGGCACAACTAACAATGTTCGTTGCACCACCAGTCTCCACTACGGCACATCCAACAATGCCCAAGAAAAACTCTTACCCTCAGCACCCGCAATATGAGTCTCCCATGGGTCTAAAAAGAACAATGAGAAACCCCGAGCAGGAAGAAATGGCTCGGAAGATGAGAAGCCTAGAGCAAAGCTTAAAGAACATACAAGGTTTGAGTGGTCAGAAGAGTCTCTCCTGCTCCGATTTATGCATGTTTCCACATGTTCACCTGCCAGTTGGTTTCAAGACACCAAAGTTTGAAAAATATGACGGACACGGAGACCCGATGGCTCACCTAAAACGATGTTGTAACCAGTTGAGGGGTGCTGGTGGAAAAGAGGAGTTGCTAATGGCCTACTTTGGAGAAAGCCTCACCGGGATCGCTTCTGAATGGTATATGGATCCAGAAATTTCCCATTGGCATGTGTGGGACGATTTGGCCAGTATAATGTGGACATCGCTCCTGACAGGAACTCTTTGTCCAATTTGAAAAAGAAAACCGCAGAAAGCTTCCGCGAATATGCTGTCAAATGGAGCGAGCAAGACGCCCGGGTAAAGCCTCCAATGGACGAAACTAAAATGGTCACGGTCTTCCTACAGGCCCACGAGGCAGACTACTTCCAGAATATGATGCCTGCTATGGATAGATCGTTCGCTGAAGCTATCAAAATTGGGGAGATGGTCGAAAATGGTTTGAAAACGGGTCGAATCTTGAGTCAAGCTGCTTTTAAGGCTGCATCACAGGCCGTTCAGAATGGTTCGGGGGGTTTGATGAACAGAAATGGGAGAGAAGAAGGAGCCATGATGGCTTCGAGCTTGAAGGGGGCCAACCAATCATATATGCTTCCCAAGGTCCCACAACACCTTTATCCCTATCAAGATGATGATGTATATGCAAGTGAGAGGCCTACAGCGGAAAAATAAAGTTGGAATGTTGAGTCCAACGTGATTGATTGCCGTGGTAAAATCTGGAAATCCAGGGTCCCCGGGTTTAGAAATGAAACCCAATCCCCAGCAAGCGGTTGAGATCTCTGTCAAAGGGGCCGAGATCAAGCAGTTGAAATGATCAAGGCCACAAAACCAACCACCGTTTCAAACTAACAAATTATTCTTTGTTTGAAAATAGGAAACAGGTGCAACTCGAAAGCAACCATGCAAAAAGCAGGTGCAACCAGAAGAAATTTCACAAGGACTAGAAGGAACTCTGCAACATTGACTCCAAAAAGGGAAGTTTCCTCCAAAAATCCTTTCCCCCATTCACTCATCCTTTGAAAATAAAATTAAAAAAAAGAAGAGGAGAAAAGAAAAATAAAAAGAAAAAGAAAAAGAAAAAGAAAAAGAAAAAGAAAAAGAAAAAGAAGAAATAATGTTGAAAATGATTCAAACCTAAAGTAGCATAGGGTCCCCAATCCCTAGCTAAACCTTGTCCGACCAAAGGATATTCCATTCCTTAGTTGATGCCCACATAGGGTCCCACTCCCTAGTAGACACCAGCATAACCTGGTGATCTTTTCCTGAGAACATCATAACCTGTTGATCTTTCCCTGACACTGGCATAACCCAGTGATCCTTTTTTTTTCGGGCAACAACATAACCTGTTGACCTTTCCAAACACCAGCATAACCTGGTGATATTTTCCTGACAACAGCATAACCTGTTGATCATCTCCTGACACTGGCATAACCCAGTGATCTTTTTTTCCGGGAAACAGCATAACCTGTTGACCTTTCAGACACCAACATAACTTGGTGATCTTTTCCTGACAACAACATAACATGTTGATCATCTCCTGACACTAGCATAACCTAGTGATCCCTTTTCCTGGCAACAACATAACCTGTGGACCTTTCCAGACACCAGCATAACCTGGTGATCTTTTTCTGACAACAGCATAACCTGTTGATCATTTCCTGACACTGTCATAACCCAGTGATCCCTTTTCTCGGCAACAACATAACCTGTTGATCTTTCAGACACTAGCATAACCTGGTGCTCTTTTCCTGACAACAACATAACCTGTTGATCATCTGCTGACAGTGGCATAACCCAGTGATCCCTTTTCCTGGCAACAACATAACCTGTTGACCTTTCCAGACACCAGCATAACCTGATGATATTTTCCAGGAAACAACATAACCTGTTGATCATTTCCTGACACTGGCATAAACCAGTGACCCCTTTTCCCGGCAACAACATAACCTGTTGACCTTTCAGACACCAACATAACCTGGTGATCTTTTCCTGACAACAGCATAACCTGTTGATCATTTCCTGATACTGGCATAACCCAGTGATCCCTTTTCCTGGCAACAACATAACCTGTTGACCTTTCAGACACCAGTATAACCTGGTGATCTTTGCCTGACAACAACATAACCTGTTGATCATTTCTTGACACTGGCATAACCCAGTGATCCCTTTTCCTGGCAACAACATAACCTGTTGATCATTTCTTGACACTGGCATAACCCAGTGATCCCTTTTCCCAGCAACAACATAACCTGTCGACCGTTCAGACACCAGCATAACCTAGTGATCTTTTCCTGACAACAACATAACCTGTTGATCTTCTCCTGACACTGGCATAACCTAGTGATCCCTTTTCCTAGCAACAACATAACCTGTTGACCTTTCCAGACACCAGCATAACCTGGTGATCTTTCCTTGACAACAACATAACCTGTTGATCTTTTCCTGACACTGGCATAACCCAGTGATCCCTTTTCCTAGAAACATCATAACCTGTTGACCTTTCCAGACACCAGCATAACCTGGTGATCTTTTTTGACAATAGCATAACCTTTTGATCTTTTCCTGACACTGACATAACCCAGTGATCTCTTTTCTTGACAAAAACATAACCTGTTGATCTTCTCCAGATATCGGCATAACCCGGTAATCTCTCTCCTGGAAACAACATAACCTGTTGACCTTTTCCCAGACACCAGCATAACCTGGCGATTTCTATCTTGACAACAACATAACCTATCGATCTTTTCCAACATAGGGTCTCCAATCCCTAGTTGATTTTACTTTTAGGCATAAGGTATCCACCCCCTAGTCTACATTCACTCCGGGTACACCATTCTTGTCTTTTCATTGATTTCAATAATAAAGTAGCATAGATTTCGTTACAATAACTCACAAAATTTTCCTAGTGAAAACTGGGGCAAGAAATTTTGTTCGTTTGTTCTTGATTTTGCGCAGATTACAATTTTGGAAAATAGACTCGAGACGACCAAAAGAAGAAGTTTCGATCTAGAATAAAAAAAGAAAAGAAAAGAGTTGAACCTGTCACGACCCAAATCCCAATTAAGGTCGCGATGGGGCCCAACTCCGATGTCAGGCAAGCCAACCTTAATTTACTAGCGATCCCTTTTTAATTTATAAAACAATTTCCCATACTTGAGAGATTTTTCTTTTAGATTTTAAATTTAGAAGTAAACAAGTGACTTAGAAAACCAAAAGTGAGTAATAAATATAGTAATCACCACCAATAATTATAACCCAAAAGAATAGAATATCCACTGCGTGGGCATGCCAGGAACTGGCGTCACAGGTCTACGGGCATCTAATAGAAGAGAGTATCCAAAAGAAAGTACGAGTTTGCCCTACTGTCTGAAGAAAAGTAATACAGACATAGCAAAAGAAAAGAGGAAATCCAAGGTGCTGCCAGAGAAAAACGTCAAGGAAAGCAGCTCACCGAGAAGTCCACGCCAAATATACGTCAGGAACGAGCTCCGGATGAATACCTAGATGCACCTGCCTCAAAGCCTGTACAATTAAGTACAGAAGCATAGCATGAGTACATAAACAAATATGTACCCAGTGAGTATCCCGCCTAATCTAGGAGAAGTAGTGACGAGAGGTAGACGTGATACTTACTAGGGTCAAAATTTAAATAACATAATTTAATGAGGGCTAGGCAGGTATAACAGGCATAGTAATCACAAAGACATAAAATATCAAGTATAATTGTATTTACCTTTGCATGTCAAATTTCACTAGCATATAATGTACTAAATTCCCTTTTTCACATGAAATAGTTTATACAATTACAACAAAACTCCCAGTAAATTAAATAGCACATAGTATGCTGAAAGCGTACGGTCGAAATGTCGCGAAAATAAATAGGGGCCGGCTGAGCTCCCCCTGCCTGGACTCCACCTCTGGAATGGCCTCTCCCAGCCTACCCTCCACCTTTGGGTAGACGAACCGCCGGTGCTGAGAATGTAGGCTGACAACTCTGCTGAACAGCCTTGCCCCGAAGCCTGGGACAAGACCTCCTCATATGGCCTGAATACCCACGCTCATAATAGCTCACCGGTGGCATGGCCTGCTGCCCTGAAGAAGAACCCTGGATAGCTAGGGGACAGTGAGAACCCTCTGGTATGGCACTGATGTAAGGACTAGAAGACCCCCGATGACCGGGATACCTGCCTGAGGAACCCTGAATGGCTGGTGGACGGTAGGAACTCTCTGGCATGGCGCTGAAATAAGGCCTCACTGGAGCACCACAGGGAGGTGGTGGAGGAGCTGAATATGGAGGCCTGCTAGGCTGGCCTCTACCGAACTCACCTCTACCCCTGGCTGGGGTACCTCTGAAATCTCCAGAAAATCTAGCTCTCTTATCCTGGTGACTCTGCTCTCCCCCCTCGATCGATAACCCTCAATCCGGCGAGCTATCTCGACCACAAGCTGATAGGGAGTCCCCATCTCCACCTCTCAGGCCATGTTGGCCCTAATACCTAAGTGCAGCCCAGCTATAAATCTCCGCACTCTCTCAGGATCAGTAGGGAGTATCATAAGGGCATGACGAGACAACTCTAAAAACTGAGCCTCATAGTCTGTCACTGACATCTATCCCTGCTCTAGCTGCTCAAACTGATATCGCAGCTCTTCCCTCTCGGAGGGTTGGATATATCTGTCCAGAAACAACTGAGTGATACGCTCCCAATGATAGGAGGGGAACCTGCCAGTCTACGAAGGATATAAGACTGCCACCATCTGCGGGCCCTGCCCTCAAGCTGAAAAGTAGTGAAGTCCACTCCTTGGGAGTCCAGTATCCTCATGTTGTGCAGTCTGTCCCTGCACCTATCAATGAAGTCCTGGGCATCCTCGCCCTTCTCATCTCCGAAGATAGGAGGGTGCAATCGGGTCCATCTATCCAGTAACTTCTGCGGATCGCTGTCTGCAGCTGGTCTGAGCTCAGGTCCTGCTGCTACAGGTTGGACCCCACCCATGGGCAGTGTACCCGGGGTATGAAGTACTGCTTCTACCTGACCTGCGGCCTGGGCGGTAGGGATCTGGGCTTCCCCTCCTGCCTGAGATGTGGCAGGATCCGCTGGGAATAAGCCAAACCTGGGACATAGTGTCCATAAACTGCATCATACGGCCCATGACCTCCTGGAAGCCTGGCACTGTAATGAAGTCCACTGCAGCAGGATCTGTTAGAGGTTCCTTGTCCTGCTCCTCTATGATAGGATCCTCTGGTGGTGGTGCAACTGGAATAGCTCTGGGATGCCCTCGTCCCCTTCCTCGGGCTGGTGCCCTCCCCCGGCCTCAGCCGCGCGAGTCCTCACCATCTATGAGAAAATAGAAGAATGAGATTCAGTAAACCATCGACTGCACGATACAACATGAATAAAGAGAGGTTTCCTAACACCCTATAGCCTCCTGAAGATAAATATAGACGTCTCTGTATCGATCCGCAAGACTCTATTAGGTTTGCCCGTGACTTGAGAGACCTACGTGAACCTAGAGCTATGATACCATGTTGTCATGACCCAAATCCCAATTAAGGTCATGATGGAGCCCAACTCCGATGTCAGGCAAGCCAACCTTAATTTACTAGTGATCCCTTTTTAATTTATAAAATAATTTCCCATACTTGAGAGGTTTTTCTTTTAGATTTTAAATTTCGAAGTAAACAAGTGACTTAGACAACCAAAAGTGAGTAATAAATATAGTAATAACCACCAATAATTACAACCCAAAAGAATAGAATATTTTCACGCCCCAATATCGAGGGACGAGACTGGCGCCTAAACGGATGATCCCGGTCAAGCGGACCTGGATTTCCTTTCCTACCCAACACATCACTCCGTGTTTATAATATACATTATTCCACATGAATTAGCAATTTAGAGTTTAAGCATGAATCCACTACTTGTGTTCATATTATCCTTTGTCATTTCCACATTTGATAATCGCAAAACATACAACAATTCCGATTCGGACCACGATTACTAGTAAACACATTTACCACCCAAAATACATATATGTACAACCCACATCATGTCTACGGAGCTTCTAAGAGTACTAAGGGTTTACACAATACTTGCCGGCAACAAGGCCCCGACTATAACTTAAAATACATAACATATTCAAAAAAAATGATGTAGACTACACACGGCCCCGAGATGAAATGGGGCTCACCGGATCTGCTGAAGGTACAAAGGGGAAACACCACTATCGGCGGTCTGAGCTACCTGCTATGGAACCACATACATCCATATAAAAGATGTAGCGCCCCCGACAAAAAGGGACATTAGTACCATTGAATAGTACTAGCATGTATGAACCAACTTTATTCTAAGAAGAATCAAACGATACACAATTAGAAAGCAATTAGGGTAACCACACAAGTACCACACAAGTATACAGAAAACCACAATGAAGATTTCACAAGTTACATTCTCATCTCACCCTTATTACCTCTCCACCCTTATTACTTCGTGTTGCGGCGCAACCCTATTCCATCGTACGTTCTCATCTCACCCTTATTACCTCTCCACCCTTATTACTTCATGTTGCGGTGCACAACCCGATCCCACCGTACGTTCCCATTTCATAACAACAATCATCAATAATTATACCACAAGGGTCTTTATCATGAATAACATAAGTTCATATCAACCAATAACTATGTAAAACCAAGGCACAATGACCCTTACCAATCAGCAATTCATATATGGTGCTGCCATAATCATTTAACTCAATAATATCAGCCCATATTTACTTTCATTATTTACTACACAACATTTAGCACTTAGATACATTCAACACTTTATTTCATTATCGTTCTTTCGTTTTGCAGCACATCCTCTCATACCGATGTATTAAAAATTTAACGAGCTTCACACATGGTAGGATAAGCACAAAGAGTCACCCTTCATAATCTCAATTAGCATGGTAATCGACTTAAGAAAATCAGAGAATGAATTCATATAACTCGACATAGCAGGACAAATAATTCACATATACTCAAGAAATAATTGCATACTGTGTACTCGGACACCAACAAGGTAACTCTACAAAGATTAAAGTTAGCCATACATACCTTGATTTGGGATTTTTCCTTAATTTCTACCACAATTCACCGGACCTTCTAGAATCTTCAATCTAGTTCATAATGTGGCATAATTTAACTTAGAATTAGAAACAATGATCATGTCTTGAACTCACTTGATCATCCTATCAAACACTAAGTGTTCTTTTAGATTAAATGGCCTCTTTTTAGTGAAAGATTACTCTAACCCATTTCCTTTTACTAGATTATGACTAGTTGGTTACATGCATGCAATACTCCTACCCCCATCTTCATGAACTCACCTAACCATGTTTCATTTTTAACAAAAATCTGGAAATTAAGGTTGATAGGGTGGAAGCTTACATCTTGCAGTGAAGAAAATAGTGTTCTACTTGATCAATTCCAGACATGAGTAGTGATGGAGGAACAAATTTGATGAAGTTGGAACTCTCTCTCTCTAGAACCCACTCTCTCCTCTCTCTAATTTATCAGAAAATGAGCTTAAAATGAAAGGGGTATGTGTTTTAATAAACTGGGTCGGGTATAAAATTAGAAATTTAACAGTCCCGAAGCAGAAATGCGGTTAGGAATGCGATCGCATTCCTGCTATGCGGTCCACATTCCTGTCGCATAATTGGCCCTCAAATGGGCCAAAAAGAAAAGTAGATTTCCCAGGTATGCGACCACTATGCGATCCACATACCTGTTATGCGATCGCATAGTGCGTCGCATAACTCCCTCCGCAAAAGTCAAGGTCAATAATGCGATAATTATGTTGCCCGCATTCGTGAAATGCGATCGCATTCTTGGCCGCATAGCTGTCCTCAAAATGGACAGCAAACTGTCTAGGTATGCGACCACTATGCGGTCCGCATACCTGATCTGCGATCGCATAGTGGACCGCAGACCTGCGCAAATCTGGAAAATTTTATCTTTTAAGTCTGGGGTACTTTTTACTCAAAAAGGGCCCGTTTTAAGAATTTCTACAGTTATAATAACACGGGGACCTATTTGGGCATTATTTTTAGCCATGAAATTTTACGGGTCTTTACATTCTCCCCCACTTAAAATCATTCGTCCTCGAATGAGGATCGGGAAATCATTTGGTTTTGAAAACACAATATGCCAACCCCCAATTTTTTTAACTCCGCTATTTTCTGAAAATTTCGCCAGAGTTTCCTTTGTAATTAGGCCTATCTACCTGTCAGAGAGCCCCTGAAACACATGTTCCTAACCAATTCCACACATAACTAGTTATTTCATGGCCTTGCACATAATTTGGTCATTTCAACAAGCTACATATAATTCAATTACTTCCACAAGCCTCACATAATTCAGTCAACTCCACAAATTTGCACATAATTCAACTATTACAATGAGTTGCACATAATTCAGCTAATCACAACAACATATACATTTATGGAACAAATTTTGAGAAGTCACAATAGTAGGGTAATTAGGGGAAAATAGGGTGCTTTTGCACAAAACTGAACATAACATATAATTGCTTAGAGATGACAGTTCGCACGATCACTACTAGACTTATTCAAACAAATAGGGGTATTCTTCTTTCATTTCATTTTTCGCTTCCCACGTGGCTTCCTCAACTTTCTGACTTCGCCACAACACTTCAATTGAAGCAATTTCATTGTTCCTCAATCTACGGACTTTCCTATCAAGAATAGCAACCGGAACCTCTTCATACGATAATTCTTCATTAACCTCAATAGTCTCAACTGGCACGATAGCTGATGGATCTCCAACCACTTTCTTCAACATAGATACATGGAACACCGGGTCCACTAATGACATTTCAGGGGGCAATTCCAGCCTATAAGCCACCTGTCCTATCCTTTGAGCAATTCGATACGGCCCGACATACCTAGGGCTCAATTTTCCTTTCTTCCCAAACCGCATTACTCCCTTCATGGGAGACACCTTCAAGAATACCCAATCATCTACTTGAAACTCCAAATCTCTACGACGAGCGTCCTCATAGGATTTATGACGACTCTGAGCAGTTTTCATCCTCTCCTGAATGACTTTAACTTTTTCCATATCTTGGTGCACAAGATCTGGTCCTAGAAATTTTGCCTCACCAACCTCGAACCATCCTATCGGAGACCTACACCTCCTTCCATACAATTCCTAAAATGGGGCCATCTGAATACTAGCATGGAAACTGTTATTATAAGCAAATTCTATAAGCGGCAAGTGATCATCCCAGCTACCCTTTAAATCTAATACACAAGCCCGTAACATATCTTCAAGCGTCTGGTCCGCTCTGCCTGCCCATCAGTTTGTGGATGGAATGCTGTGATGAGATTTACTTGAGTACCCAAACCTTGCTGAAATTTCTTCCAAAAGTTAGCTGTGAACTGGGCCCCTCGATCCAAGATAATAGAAACTGGAGTGCCATGGAGCCTGACTATTTCTTTGATATACAACCGAGCGTACTGTTCTGCAGTATCGGTGGACTTGACAGGCAAGAAATGCACCGACTTCGTGAGTCGATCCACTATCACCCAAATCGAGTCGAACCTACGTGGAGTGCGAGGAAACCCCACCACAAAGTCCATACTGATCATCTCCCATTTCCACATTGGTATTTCCATAAGCTGTGTCAACCCACCGGGCCTCTGATGCTCGACCTTTACTTGCTGACAATTTGAATACTTAGCCACAAATTCTGCCACACCCCTCTTCATACCATTCCACCAATAAATTTCTTCGAGATCATGATACATCTTCGTAGAACCTGGGTGTACTGAATACCTGGAATTGTGAGCCTCTGCCATCACCCTTTCCCGAAGATCATCCAAGTCCGGAACACACAACTTCCCTTGGCACCGCAAAACACCGTGATCATTGCCGTGTGAAAATGCTGTAGTCTTATGATTCAAATTTGCCTCTCTCAACTGTACCAATGCTAGATCTCTGAATTGCTTTTCCTTGATTTCCGTTACAAGTGAAGATTCTGCTCCGTTACACACTACGACATCCCCTTCGTCTGAGGTCAAAAGACGGACCCCCAGACTAGCCAATTGATAAACCTCTCGAGCCAAAGGCCTCTGACCTGCTTCCAAATGAGCCAAGCTACCCATGGATTTTCGACTAAGAGCGTCGGCTACCACATTCACCTTCCTGGATGGTACAAAATATTCATATCATAATCCTTGAGAAACTCTAACCACCTCCGCTTCCTTAGGTTTAATTCCTTCTGCTTGAATAAGTATTGAAGACTCTTGTGGTCTATGAACACGTCCACATGGACCCCATAAAGATAATGCCGCCAGATTTTCCATGCAAACACAACCGCCGCGAGCTCCAAATCATGCGTCGGGTAATTCTTTTCGTGATTCTTGAACTGCCTAGAAGCATATGCTATTACCTTACCACATTGCATCAATACACATCCCAAACCGACCCTTGAAGCATCAAAATACACCACAAACCCTTCCGAACCTTCTGGCAAGGTCAACACTGGCGCCGTAGTCAATCTTAATTTCAATTCCTGAAAATCTTTTCACAAGCATCGGACCACTAGAACTTAACCCCTTCTTCTCAGCTTAGTCAATGGGGAGGCGAGGGTAGAGAATCCCTCCACGAACCTCCGATAATACCCAGCCAAACCCAAGAAACTGCGAATCTCTGTCGGGGTCGTTGGCCTAGGCCAATCCTTTACCGCTGCAATCTTTTGGGGATCAACCCGAATCCCTTCCTGGGAACAACATGGCCCAAAAAGGCAACTGATTCTATCCAAAATTCACATTTTGAAAACTTCGCATACAACTGGTGCTGATGAAGAGTCTGCAGAACTGCCCTGAGGTGAGTAGCATGATCTTCCTGACTTCGCGAATAAACGAGGATGTCGTCAATGAAGACAATCACAAAAGGGTCAAGAAACGGGTTGAAAACCCGATTCATAAGATCCATAAAAGCTGTTGGGGTGTTGGTTTGCCCAAAATACATTACCAGAAATTCGAAGTGCCCATATCGAGTTCTGAAGGCAGTCTTAGGAACATCCTGCTCCCTGATTTTTAACTGGTGATACCAGAACCGTAAATCAATCTTTGAGAAGAACCTAGCACCTTGCAACTGATCGAACAAATCATCTATCCGAGGCAATGGGTATTTGTTTTTGATGGTGACCTTGTTGAGCTGCCGATAATCAATACACATCCAAAGCAATCCATCTTTCTTTTTGACAAAAAGAACCGGTGCGCCCCACGACGACACACTTGGACGTATGAAACCCTTTTCTAATAGATCTTTTAATTGATCTTTTAACTCTCTCAATTCAGCTAGCGCCATTCGGTATGGTGGAATAGATATTGGCTGCGTATCTGGTAATAAATCAATCCCGAAATCGATCTCTCTATCTGGTGGAATCCTAGGAAGCTCGCCCAAAAATACTTCAAGAAATTCATTCACAACAGGCACAGATTCGGGAGCAGGCACCTCTGAAGTGGTGTCCGCAACCCGAACCAAATGGTAGATTCACCCTTTTTTGATCATCTTTGAGGCTGTAAGGTAGGAAATAAATCTACCTCTTGGCACAACATTATTTCCCTCTCACTCGATAACTGATTCATTAGGAAACCCAATCCTCATAATCCTGGTTCGGCAGTCGAGTTTAGCAAAGAACGAATAGAGCCAATACATCCCCATAATTACATCAAAATCTAGTATTTCTAACTCAATAAGATCGGCCGTGGTATCCCGACCACGCACCGTGACAACACAATTTCTATAGACTCGCACGGCCGTAATAGAATCACCAACCGGAGTCAACACAGAGAACGTCTTGTGAAGTTATTCGGGTTCTATCCCAAAACTCGAAGCAATAAATGGAGTAACATATGACAAAGAAGACCCGGGATCAATAAGAGCATAAACATCATGTGACTGAACAATCAAAATACCTGTGACAACACCTGGGGAAGCCTCCGCACTCTGGAGACCACTCAAAGCATAGAACCGACTGGGTCCCCCTCGACCCCGTGCTCTACCCCTAGCTGTACCGCGCTCTGCTGGAGATGGAGGGCGTGCTGAAGATGTAGCGGTTGAAGAGCTGGATGGTTGAGCAGTACCCCTACCCGCGCCCTAACTGGGTGCGCGGCAGTCTCACTGGATATGGCCTCTCTCTTCGCATCTATAGCACACCGGTATATCCAAGTAACAAGGCTCAGAATGAGACCTCCCACACTTAGGGAACGGGACCCTCTGCTGCTGCTGGAACCTCCCACCTGAACGACTCGACTGATGGAACCTTATGCTATCTGAACCTGGTCCAAAGCGACCTCCCCGCTGATAACTGTGCCCTGATGACGGGGCACTGGCTGAGGACTGAGCATAGGACTGGGATGGCCCTGATGACCCTCTCCAAGGACTGATCTCCCTTCTTCAACTGAACTCCCAGGGTTGCCCGTTGCCGGGTCCTACTACTAGTCTCCCTCTCCATTCTTATCTTCAACTTTCGAGCCTCTGTGGCCTGGGCAAATCCCACGATCTTCCGGTAATTCATATCTGAATGCAAGGCAGCTGTAGCAGCTTCATTAAGAACCAAGGGACCAAGGCCCTGAACAAACCGTCGAACTCTGGCCTCCATAGTTGGCATCATATGGATGGCATATTTGGACAGGCGCACGAACTCCATGTGGTACTCCCACACACTCTTGTTGCCCTGCTTAAGGACCTCAAACTCCACAACACGGGTTGCCATAGTCTCGGCAGGCAAGAAATGATCCATGAAGGCATCAACAAACTCATCCCACTTTGCCGGAGGGCTCCCCTCCCCACGAGACCCCTCCCACATCTCAATCCACGAATACACTTCTCCCTTTAACTGATAGGAAGCCAACTCAACCCCCTCAGTCTTTGTAGCCTTCATAACCCGTAGGGTCTTTCACATCTCATCAATGAACTCATGAGGATCAACCTCGGGGTCAGTGCCTGTGAACTCTGGAGGGGCTAACCGCAGAAACTGCTTGACCCTGGAACCTGAAGAATCCCCTTGCTCGCTAGAGGATGCAGTGGCATTATGTGATCTTTGGGCCTGAGAGGCCACTAGCTGAGTCAACATCTGAATAGCTCCCTTGAGGTCCCCATTAGAAATACCGGGATCGAAAGCTGGTACTGAAGAAGAATCAGGAACATCAGCGGGAGGTACTGTAGCAGCATCCGCTGGAGCAGGAATAGGAATATCCCGGCCTAGGATGGAAGAGTCAGGCAANTCAGATAAAGAATTCACGGCCACTCCTGGGGTGGCATTGGCCTCTAGGCCGAGTCGGGCTCTCTTCTTGGGTGCCATGTACTGAAAATTGGAACAATGCACGGGTTAGATAAAGATGTTTTCACCTTCCACTTCATCGCAAGATACAGAGTAACAATGAAAGGGTATTTTCCTAAATGTCCATGCAGCCCCCTAATTATAGATGTGGTCGACAACCGACCGATAAGAAAGGCTCTACTAGACACGGCTTCGAGACATCCTAGGAAACTTTTAAAAACATTAGTCTCTGATACCAAATTTGTCACGCCCCAAAAATGAGGGACGAGACCAGCGCCTAACCGGATGATCCCGGTCAAGCGGACCTGGATTGCCTTTCCTACCCAATGCATCACCCTGTGTTTATAATATACATTATTCCACATGAATTAGCAATTTAGAGTTTAAGCATGAATCCACTACTTGAATTCGTATTATCCTTTATCATTTCCACATTTGGTAATCGCAAAACATACAACAATTCCGATTCGGACCACGATTACTAGTAAACATATTTACCGCCCAAAATACATATATGTACAACCCACATCATGTCTACGGAGCTTCTAAGAGTACTAAGGGTTTACACAATACTTGCCGGCAACAAGGCCCTGGTTATACCTTAAAATACATAACATATTCATAAAAAAAAAATGATGTAGATTACACACGGCTCTGAGAGGAAATGGGGCTCACCTGATCTGCTGAAGGTACGAAGGGGAAACACCACTATCGGTGGTCTGAGCTACCTGCTGTGGAACCACCTACATCCATATAAAAGATGTAGCGCCCCCGGCAAAAAGGGACATTAGTACCATTGAATAGTACTAACATGTATGAAACAAGTTTATTCCAAGTAGAATCAAACAATACACAATTAGAAAGCAATTAGGGTAACCACACCACACAAGTATACAGAAAACCATAATGAAGATTTCAAAAGTTACATTCTCATCTCACCCTTATTACCTCTCCACCCTTATTACTTCGTGTTGAGGCGCGCAACCCAATCCCATCGTACGTTCTCAACTCACCCTTATTACTTCGTGTTGCGGTGCGCAACCCGATCCCACTGTACGTTCCCATTTCATAACAAAAATCACCAACAATTATACCACTAGGGTCTTTATCATGAAGAACATATGTTCATATCAACCAATAACTATGTGAAACCAAGGCACAAGACCCTTACCAATCAGCAATTCATATATGGTGTTTCCACAATCATTTAACTTAATAAAATCAGTCCACATTTACTTTCATTATTTACTGCACAACATTTAGCACTTGGATACATTCAACACTTTATTTCATTATCGTTTCTTTCATTTTGCAACACATCCTCTCATACCAATGTATTCAACATTTAACGAGTTTCACACATGATATGATAAGTACAAAGAGTCACCCTTCATAATCTCAATTAGCATGGTAATTGGCTTAAGAAATCAGAGAATGAATTCATACAACTCGACACAGCAGGACAAACAATTCACATATACTCAAGCAAGAATTGCATACCGTGTACTCGGACACCAACAAGGTAACTCTACAAAGATTAAAGTTAGCCATACATACCTTGATTTGGGATTTTCCCTTAATTTCTATCACAATTCACCGGACCTTCTAGCATCTTCAATCTAGTTCACAATGTGGCATAATTTAACTTAGAATTAGAAACAATGATCATGTCTTGAACTCACTTGATCATCCTATCAAACACTAAGTGTTCTTTTAGATTAAATGGCCTCTTTTTAGTGAAAGATTACTCTAACCCATTTCCTTTACTAGATTATGACTAATTGGTTACATGTATGCAAGACTCCTACCCCCATGTTCATGAATTCACCTAACCATGTTTCATTTTTAACAAAAGTATGGAAATTAAGGTTGATGGGGTGGAAGCTTACCTCTTGCAGTGAAGAAAATAGTGTTCTACTTGATCAATTCCAGGCCTGAGTAGTGATGGAGGAACAAATTTGATGAAGTTGGAACTCTCTCTCTAGAACCAACTCTCTCCTCTCTCTAATTTATCAGAAAATGAGCTTAAAATGAAAGGGTTATGTGTTTTAATGAACTGGGAGTCGGGTGTAAAATTAGAAATCTAACAGTCCCGAAGCAGAAATGCGATCGCATTCCTGCTATGCGGTCCGCATTCCTGTCGCATAATTGGCCCTCAAATGGGAAGAAAAAAGTAGATTGTCCAAGTATGCGACCACTATGCGGTCCGCATACTTGTTATGCGATCGCATAGTGCCTCGCATAACTCCCTCCGCAAAAGTCAAGGTGAAAGAATGCGACAACTATGTTGCACGCATTCGTGAAATACGATCGCATTCTTGGCCGCATAGCTGTCCTCAAAATGGACAGCAAACTGTCCAGGTATGCGACCACTATGCGGTCCGCATACCTGATATGCGATCACATAGTGGACCGCAGAACTGCGCAAATATGGAAAATTTTATCTTTTAAGTCCTGGGGTACCTTTTACTCACTAAGGGTCCGTTTTAAGAATTTCTACAGTTATAACAACACGGGGACCTATTTGGGCATTATTTTTAGCCAAGAAAATTTTCCGGTCTTTACAAATATCCACTGCGTGGGCATTCCAGGAACTGACGTCACAGGTCTACGCGCATCTAATAGAAGAGAGTATTCGAAAGAAAGTACGGGTTTGCCCTACTATCTGAAGAAAAGTAATATAGACATAGCAAAAGAAAAGAGGAACTCCAAGGTGCTGCCAGAGAAAAATGTCAAGGAAAGCAGCTCACCGACAAGTCCACGCCAAATATACGTCAGGAACGAGCTTCAGATGAACACCCAGATGCACCTGCCTCAGAGCCTGTACAATTAAGTACATAAGCGTAACATGAGTACATAAACAAATATGTACCCAGTGAGTATCCTGCCTAATCTCGAAAAAGTAGTGACAAGAGGTAGACGTGATACTTACTAGGGTCAAAATTTAAATAACATAATTTAATGAGGGCTAGGCAGGTATAACAGGCGTAGTAATCACAAAGACATAAAATATCAAGTATAATTGTATTTACCTTTGCATGTCAAATTTCGCTAGCATATAATTTACTAAATTCCCTTTTTCACATGAAACAATTTATACAATTACAACAAAACTCCCAGTAAATTAAATAACACATAGTATGCCGAAAGCGTATGGCCGAAACGTCGCGAAAATAAATGTGCACTGTCGAGGGTCGAACGACTCGAACCATAGATGCATCTATTACCCTGCTCGCGAATCGACCATTCGACGCGGTTGACATAATGGTAGGGCTATCCCGCTCACGAATCATACATGCGACGCGGGTGCCGTATACATACACAAAATTATCAACATTTAGGGATTTAACAGAGATTATACGTAAAAGTAAGAACTTAAGCAATATAATTTTTTTTGAACATAACTTCCTAATACTCTCATACCAATTCAAGGATACTATGCAACTCAAATACATTTAGGGACACATGTAAGGCACATAAAAGCATGGTTGTGAGTATTAAAACTACCCAACACGACATACTTGTAGCTATGCACGGACTCTCGTCACTTCGTACGCGCGTAGCCCCCACAAATAAGGACAAAAAATTATTTATAATCACCTATGGGGACAATTCCCTCTTACAAGGTTAGAAAGGAGACTTACCTCGCGTCGAACCTACTCCCCGGGTCAAGAATGCGCCCGAAACTCCGAACTCGTCTCCCAAGGACTTGAAACTAATCAAACGTTACGTAAATATATCAAATTATACTCAAAATCATGGAATTATCCTATTTACTTAGTCATTTCATCCTACTTGAAGAAACCCCAAAATTCATCCCCGGGCCCGCATGCTCGGATTTCGGAAAGTTTTGAAAGAATCACTTACCTATAACCTAAGGATCGTTAATATGTGATTTTTGTGTGGTTCCATGGCTAATTAATGGGTAATTCCCTAAATTGTCACGACCCAAATTGGAGGATCATGAGTAATACCGTACATTTTATCTAATCTTCTTATTATTTTTAAGGGCCGACGAGATCAATATAAGCGGTAGATATGGATTATGAACACCAAACAATGATAGATAATGGAATGAGCATGGAATAACATGGGATAACAAGACTGCCAAGAAACTACATATAAGTTAGGAGCTACCACGCTTCCATGAAAGACTATACAACAAAAATCATCCGACAAGGCATACCAAACTATACATAAGCCGACACCTGTCTATGAGCCTCTAAAAGAGCATAAGTAATGCAACATAGTCGGAATAGGGCCCTGAAATACCCATAATATCTATAACCAAAAATGTATACCAAGACCACGGCAAGTCCGGAGAAGGGATCTCTCCTTTAATCGTTGAACTGGAAAGCCTACTGTGGTGGGGGAACTGCGTCTACCTGTCTATCAGGACCTGCAACACGACATGCAACATCCACAAATAAAAAGGACGTCAGTACGAATAATGTACTGAGTATGTAAGGAAGGTCAATATAAATATGAACAATAATGTAAAGAGAGGTAGAGAAGATACAACCTGTAACATCTCAGTGCTTCTAAGAGACAGTAACATGAAATTCATGATACATATATACACATAATCTTTTAAAAACATCCGCCTCTGTGGGCATCATCATTATCGTATCAACATCCGCCTCTATGGGCATCATCATCATCATATCATACCCGACCTCAAAGAGGACTCGGTAAACCCAACTAATCAGTGGTTTCACAATAGGTGCCATACCCGACCGACTATAGTGCGTCTCGGTAGAGTAAAATTGATACATATATATAATGCATGTAGGACTCATTAGAATCATGTTCTGAACATTTCGGAGTGATGTAAGGTCGATATTCTCCGTACACATATTAGGATTAACTCTTCATCAAGAATATTATAAGAATCAGGAAGTACCAACAATGATAACATAAGAATAAGAGGAGCAACCTCAACATCAATTGTTCCATAAGAAGGGAAACAATGCAAGTACTGCTAGCTTCTAAGAGTAGAGTATCTTTGGAAGCGCGTTCATTGCATTATGTACAATCGGATTCGTGCAAAAGAAGGAAAGGGATAGCCTCACATACCTTGTATATACTGACCCAACCTCAAGCTACACAAATTTCACAACTCCTTAATCTACAATAAGAGAAACGACACTATCGTTATCATTTAAGCGTCATAACTATTGTGTATCGACCAAAACCTATTTTACGATGAAACAGACAGCACCTCCCCTATATATATGACTTCACACAAGTCAAAACAATCACCAAACATCCCAAACAACATCAATAATAATCAAATTGAGCCTCCCAAAACAGTCCACACACAACCTAATAACTTCATACATAAGACGAGCACCGTAGTCGTGTCAAACGCCGGAAATGTTACGACGAACGACCAGAACACAACCCTACATATATATGGTGTTTCTCCAAACCTTTCCTCCTCCAAAACTCCACAATACAGTAGTAAAACACGCAGCCCAACATCAACACAAAACAGTCCGCAAAACAGTCCGCTACAAGTGAATAACTCGAACTCACGACTTCCGATCACCGTCCCGTGAGTTCTTACAAGTATAAAACGAATTACCATGAATTTACAGCACAAAAATGGGTTAAATAGAGCAGTAAACTCAACTTACTTTCTGGATAACTCATCCCTCATCTTGGTTCTTCAAGCTCTAGGGTTTACCCCCAATTTGAACTTGAAAGAGAGGGAAAATCAATTAGCGTTTCTGGATAACTTTTGAGAGGAAGTTTGCAGGGGTTTAGGTCTGGTTATTTGTGAAATATAATGAGGGATATATTGCAGGAGATAATCCTTTTAAGGGGATCTTTGGATGACCCGAAATTGCCTCATTTTGGGTTATCATTTAACCAAGTAGGTGACCCACCTACTTGTCACCTACCAGATTGTGCAGTCTCGCGAAAATGTCTATATCTCTGTACTCCAATGTCATATTTATAAGAGGTTTAATGCGTTGGAAATTAGACTCATAGATATTCAATTTAGTGGGTATATCACCCTGTAATTCCAAGTAGATTGGGATAAAAGCTTAATAACATTTGACCTAAAGTTTAAGTAAAACTATGAACCTAAGTTGCGACAACTCTTGTCGACTTTTGCTTCATAACTCGTTTGACTCAACACTATGATAAAAATATTATATGATTCAAATACCTTAAAACATGACTTCTTGAGAATATTAAACACCCCTAGGTTTACCCAAAAATACGAGTTACAACATCCTTGATTCCTTTAACTTCTAATACGTGTTAATCACTCTTCTACACTCTTGTATCATTTAAGATCAATAGGATTAACTTCTTATCATCTCAAAGATAATCTCTTCTCATGTTTACGTCGATTAACTTATGGCATGAGCAAACGTACGCGAATATGGGTTGTAACATAAATTTCTCAAAAGCCGTAGGTTACTATTCTAACTTTTGATTTTTCACTAATTAGAGGGTTAATCTAACTAGAAAATAATGCATTAAACTAACATTAGGGTAGAATTCACTTACCTTTTAGTAGCTAGGTCATGGGGTTGTTTTCCAAGCTCTCAAGGTCTTTAATGGTGGGAAGAAATGGAGTAAAATGAATAATTCCCGTATTTTAAAGAACATTACTAACTCAGTGGTTCCGCACCTGCGGCTCAAGGACAGCACCTTCGGTCTTGCACATGCGGTCTTGCACCTGCGAGTAAATGCTCGCACCTGCGGAGATGGGACAAGGGTCCTGGGCTCGCACCTGTGGAACGGAGTCCTCACCAGCGGCTCCGCACCTGCGGGAAAGGGCCCGCACCTGCGAGAAGAGGGCAGCCCATCTGGGGGTCTCACCTGCGAGGCTGGGACCACAGAAGCGATCCCGCACCTGCGACTGGGCAACCGCACCTGCGGTCACACCAGAACAGGTGCACCAGCTATTGCTTCAGCTGGTTTTTAGCCTCGTATGGTGCCCGAGAGGCACCTGGGCCCACCCGAGCCCCCGTCCAAGTATACCAACAAGTCCCAAATCATAATACGGACTCGTTCGAGCCTTCAGAACATTCAAAACAATGCTAAAACTCAAAATCACACCTCAAAACCCCTAAAGATCAAACTTAAGAACTTCAAGTTCTTGAATTTGCTAACAATGCGCCGAATCGACCTATACTACTCGGAATGACACCATATTTTGCAAGCAAGTCATAAATGACATAACGGAACTATTCCCGGTCTCGGAATTCCGTTCAGAACTCGATAACACAAAAACACATCCCAAACCACAATATGAACTTAAGGAACCTCTTATCTCGATATTGGGCGCCAGAATGCTCCCGTGTCATCCAAAACCCATTCCGAACATACGCCCGAGTCCAAAATCATCATACGAAGCTACCGGAACCGTCAAAATTCGATACCGAGGTCGTTAATCAAAATGTTGACCGAAACTTGGCCAAAAAGGCCAACCTTAAGGAACCAAGTGTTCCTATACCATTCCAAACTCTTCTAGATCCCGAACCACCCGTCCCAAAATTGATAAATCATTAAAAGCAACTATTGGAAGTCTCATTTAGGGGAACGAGGTCCTAAAACGCAAAATGACCATTCGGGTCGTTACATTCTCCACCTCTTAAACAAACGTTCATCCTCGAACAGGTCTAGAATCATACCTGGAGTGCTGAATAAATGCAGATATCTGCTCCGCATGTCCTCCTCGGACTCCCAAGTCGCCTCCTCGACTGGTTGGCCCCTCCGCTGGACCTTTACGGAATAAACTCTCTTGGATCTCAACTGGCGATCCTGCCTGCCAATAATAGCAACTGGCTCCTCCTCGTACCCAACCTCTCATCCAACTGAATGGTGCTAAAATCAACCACGTGAGAGAAGTCGGCATGGTATCTCCGGAGCATGGACACATGAAAGACCGGATGAACTCCTGATAAAATGGGAGGTAAATCAAGCTCATAAGCAACCTCTCCAACTCGCCTCAATACCTCAAAAGGACCTATAAATCTTGGGCTTAACTAGCCCTTATTCCTGAACCTTATAATACCCTTCATCGGCGAGACTTTCAACAGGACCTTATCTCCCTCCAAAAATGATACATCACCCGCCTTCTGATCCGCGTAACTCTTCTGTCTGGACTTTGCTATGCGGAGCCTCTCCTGAATCAACTTCACTTTCTCCAAAGCATCCTTCACCAGGTCGGTGCCATATAACTTAGCCTCGCCAGGCTCAAACCACCCGATACGAGAATGACATCTCCGACCATACAAAGCCTCAAATGGAGCCATCTCGATGCTGGACTGATAACTATTATTGTAAGAAAACTCGGCCAAAGGAAAGAACTGGTCCCACTAACCTCCGAAGTCAATCATACATGCCCTGAGCATGTCCTCCAATATCTGAACTGTCCACTCCGACTGACCATCAGTCTGAGGGTGAAATGCTGTGCTGAGATCTATCTGGGTGCCCAACTCACTATGCAATGCCCTCCAGAAGTGCGAGGTGAACTGAGGACCTCGGTTTGATTTAATGGACACCGGCACACCGTGCAACTGAACTATCTCCTAAATGTAGATCTGGGCCAACCTCTCAGAAGCATAAGTAGTAGCCACTAGAATGAAATGTGCCGATTTGGTCAACCTATCCACAATGACCCAAACCGTGTCAACCTTCCGCAAAGTCCGAGGTAACCCAACCACGAAGTCCATCATGATGCGTTCCCATTTCCACTCAGGAATGGGCATCTGCTGAAGTAGACCTCCTTGCCTGTGGTGCTCATACTTGACCTGCTGGCACATAAGACATCTAGCCACATACCCCACTATATCCTTCTTCATCCGCCTCCACCAGAAATGTTTCTTCAATTCACGATACATCTTCGTAGCACCAGGATGAACAGAATACCATGAAATGTGAGCCTCATCTAGAATCCTCTCCTTCAGGCCATCACCATTAGGAAAACATAAACGACCCTGAAGTCTCAAAACACTATCCTCGCCAATAGTAACCTCCTTGGAACCACCTTGAACCAGTGTCTCCCGTAGCTCTGCTAAGCACGGATCATCAAACTGTCGAGCCTTAATCTCTCCCAATAACGAAGACTAGGCAACTACATGTGCTAGAACTCGACGAGGCTCTGAAAGGTCTAATCTCACCAGGCGATTAGCCAAGGACTGAATGTCCAAGGCTAGAGGTCTCTCCTCTGCTGCAATATAAGCCAAGCTACCCATACTCTCCGCCTTCTTGCTCAAAGCATCTGCTACCACATTTGCCTTGCCTGAATGATAAAGAATGGTGATGTCATAATCCTTCAGCAACTCAAGCCACCTGCGTTGCCTCAAATTAAAATCCCTCTGCTTGAACAAGTGCTGCAAGCTACAGTGGTCTGTATAAACCTCACAGGACACCCTATACAAGTAATGCCTCCAATTCTTAAGGGCATGAACAATCGCGGCGAACTCCAAATCGTGCACAAGGTAATTCTTCTCGTGAACCTTTAGCTGGTGTGAAGCATAAGCAATAACTCTCCCTTCCTGCATCAACACACACCCCAAGCCAACGCGTGAAACATCACAATATACTGTATACATCCCAGAACCAGAAGCAATACTAGAACTGGTGCTGAGGTCAATGCTGTCTTGAGCTTCTGAAAGCTCGCCTCACACTTGTCGGACCATCGGAACGGGGCATTCTTCTGAGTCAATCTAGTCAATGGGGCTATAATGAAAGAAAAGCCCTCCATAAATCGACGATAATAACCTGCTAGGCCCAGAAAGCTCCTGATCTCTGTAGCTGAAGTAGGGCGCGGCCAACTCTGAACTGCCTCAATCTTCTTAGGATCAACCTTGATACCCTCTCCGGATACCACATGGCCCAAGAAGGCCACGGAATCCAATCAGAACTCAAACTTGGAGAACTTAGCATATAGCTTATGTTCTTGCAAAGTCTGGAGCACAAATCTCAAATGCTGCTCGTGCTCTCCCAGGCTACGTGAGTAAATCAAAATGTCATCAATGAAGACAATGACAAAAGAATCAATATACGGCCTGAACACCCTATTCATCAAGTCCATAAATGTTGCTGGGGCATTCGTCAAGCCAAAGGACATCACCAGGAACTCATAATGGCCATATCTTGTACGAAAAGCAGTCTTCGGAACATTCGAGGCCCGAATCTGCAGCTGGTGGTACCCCGATCTCAAGTCAATCTTAGAAAACACCCCGGCACCCTGCAACTGGTCAAACCAATCATCGATACGCGGCAATGGATACTTGTTCTTAATGGTGACCTTGTTCAAATGGCGGTAATCAATACACATCCGCATAGACCCATCCTTCTTTTTCACAAATAGAACTGGAGCACCCCACGGCGATACACTCGGTCTGATAAACCCCTTAGCCAACAACTCCTCAAGCTACTCCTTCAACTCTTTCGGAGCCATGCGGTACGAGGGAATGAAAATAGGCTGAGTTCCTGAAGCCACATCAATAGAGAAATCAATATCACGATCCGGGGGCATGCCCGGAAGGTCTGAAGGAAATACATCAGCAAACTCTCGAACCACTGGCACCGAATCAATCATCGGAGACTCGGTAGTGGTGTCCCACACATAAGCAAGATATGCCAGACAACCCTTCTCGACCATATGTCGAGCCTTCAGGAAAGAAATAACCCAACTGGCTGCACTAACTGAGGAGCCCCTCCACTCCATCCTAGGCAACTCGGGCATGACTAACGTAACTGTCTTGGCATGGCAATCTAGCACGGCATGATTGGGAGATAGCCAATCCATGCCCAGGATAATCTCAAAATCAACCATATCGAGCAGTAGGAGGTCTGCTCTAGTCTCGAACCCACAAAATGTAATCAATAGGACCGATAAATCCGGTCTACCACCACAGAATCGCCCACTCCAGTATCCTCATGTTGTGCAGTCTGTCCCTGCACCTATCAATGAAGTCTTGGGCATCCTCGCCCCTCTCACCTCGAAAGATATGAGGGTGAAATTGGGTCCATCTATCCAGTAATTTCTGCGGATCGCCGTCCGTAGCTGGTCTGAGTTCAGGTGCTGCTGCTATAGGTTGGACCTCACCCACGGGTAGTGTACCCGGGGTATGATGTACTGCTACTTCCTGACCTGTGGCATGGGCGGTAGGGGTCTGGGCTCCCCCTCCCGCCTGAGATGTGGCAGGATCCGCTGGGAATAAGCCAACCTGGGACATAGTGTCCATACACCGCATCATACGGCCCATGATCTCCTGAAAGCCTGGCGCCGTCATGAAGTCCACTGGAGCAGGATCTGCTGGGGGAAGTTCGTCGTGCTCCTCTATGATAGTATCCTCTGGTGGTGGTGCAACTGGAATAGCTCTGGGACGCCCTCGTCCCCTACCTCGGGCCGGTGCCCTCCCCCGGTCTGCCACGACCTCGGACAACGGGGGTAGCGGCATCTCCCGGGTCTAGAACGTCAGCCGCGCGAGTTCTCACCATCTATGAGAGAATAGAAGAATGAGATTTAGCACACCATCGTCTGCACGATAGAACATGAATAAATAGAGGTTTCCTAACACCCTATAGCCTCCCGAAGATAAATACAGACGTCTTCGTATCGATCCGCAAGACTCTATTAGGTTTGCCCGTGACTTGTGAGACCTACGTGAACCTAGAGCTCTGATACCATGTTATCACGACCCAAATCCCAATTAAGGTCGTGATGGCGCCCAACTCCGATGTCAGGCAAGCCAACCTTAATTTACTAGTGATCCCTTTTTAATTTATAAAACAATTTCCCATACTTGAGAGGTTTTTCTTTTAGATTTTAAATTTCGAAGTAAACAAGTGACTTAGACAACCAAAAGTGAGTAATAAACATAGTAATCACTACCAATAATTACAACCCAAAAGAATAGAATATCCACTGCGTGGGCATGCCAGGAACTGGCGTCACAGGTCTACGGACATCTACTAGAAGCGAGTATCCAAAAGAAAGTGCGAGTTTTCCCTACTGTCTGAAGAAAAGTAATACAGACATAGCAAAAGAAAAGAGGAACTCCAAGGTGCTGCTAGATAAAAACATCAAGGAAAGAAGCTCACCGAGAAGTCCACACCAAATATACGTCAGGAAAGAGCTTCGGATGAATACCCAGATGCACCTGCCTCAGAGCCTGTACAATTAAGTACAGAAGCGTAGCATGAGTACATAAACAAATATGTACCCAGTGAGTATCCCGCCTAATATCTAAAAAGTAGTGACGAGAGGTAGACGTGATACTTACTAGGGTCAAAATTTAAATAACATAATTTAATGAGGGCTAGGCAGGTATAACAGGCGTAGTAATCACAAAGACATAAAATATCAAGTATAATTGTATTTACCTTTGCATGTCAAATTTCACTAGCATATAATTTACTAAATTCCCATTATCACATGAAATAATTTATACAATTACAACAAAACTCCCAGTAAATTAAATAGCACATAGTATGCCGAAAGCGTACGGCCGAAACGTTGCAAAAATAAATGTGCACTGTCGAGGGTCGAACGGCTCGCACCATAGATGCATGTATTACCCCGCTCGCGAATCGAACATGCGACGCGGTTGACATAATGGCAGGGCTATCCTGCTCACGCATCATACATGCAGCGCGGGTGCTGTATACATACACAAAATTATCAACATTTAGGGATTTAACAGAGATTATACGTAAAAGTAAGAACTTAAGCAATATAATTTTTTTTGAACATAACTTCTTAACACTCTTATACCAATTTAAGGATACTATGCAACTCAAATACATTTAGGGATACATGTAAGACACATAAAAGCATGCTTGTGAGTCTTAAAACTACCCAACACAACATACTAGTAGCTACGCACGGACTCTCGTCACTTCGTACGCGCGTAGCCCCCACAAATAAGGACAAGAAATTATTTATAATCACCTATGGGGATAATTCCCTCTTACAAGGTTAGAAAGGAGACTCACCTCGCGTCGAACGTACTCCCCGGGTCAAGAATGCGCCTGAAACTCCAAACTCGTCTCCCAAGGACTCGAAACTAATCAAACGTTACGTAAATATATCAAATTATACTCAAAAGCATGGAATTCTCCTATTTACTTAGTCATTTCATCCTACTTGAAGAAATCCCAAAATTCATCCCCGAGCCCGCATGCTCGAATTTCGGAAATTTTTGAAAGAATCACTTACCCATAACCTAAGGATCGTTAATATGTGATTTTGTATGGTTCCATGGCTAATTAACGGTTAATTCCCTAAATTTCTCAAAAGCCCTAGGTTAATATTCTAACTTTTGATTTTTCACTAATTAGAGTGTTAATATAACTAGAAAATAATGCATTAAACTAACATTAGGGTAGAATTCACTTACCTTTTAGTAGCTAGGTCGTGGGGCTGTTTTCCAAGCTCTCAAGGTCTTTAATAGTGGGAAGAAATGGAGTAAAATGAAGAATTCCCGTGTTTTAAAGAACATTACTAACTTCAGTGGTTCCGCACCTGCGGCTCAAGGACCTCACCTGCGGTCTCGCACCTGTGAGTAAATGCTCGAACCTGCGAAGATGGGAAAAGGGGTCTGGGCTCGCACTTGCGGAACGGAGTCCGCACCAGCGGCTTCGCACCTGCGGGAAAGGGCCCGCACCTGCGAGAAGAGGGCAGCCCATCTGAGGGTCGCACCTGCAAGGCTGGGACCACAGGAGCGATCCCGCACCTGCGACTGGGCAACCGCACCTGCGGTCACACCAGAACAGGTGCACCAGTAATTGCTTCAGCTGGTTTTTAGCCTGGTATGGTGCCCGAGAGGCACCTGGGCCACCCCGAGCCCCCGTCCAACTATACCAACAAGTCCCAAATCATAATACGAACTCGCTCGAGCCTTTGGAACATTCAAAACAACGTTAAAACTCAAAATCACACCTCAAAACCCCTAAAGATCGAACTTAAGAACTTCAAGTTCTTGAATTTGCTAACAATGCGCCGAATCGACCTATACTACTCGGATTGACACCATATTTTGCAACCAGGTCATAAATGACATATCAAAACTATTCCCGATCTCGGAATTCTGTTAGGAACTCGATAACACAAAACACGTCCCAAACCACAATATGAACTTAAGGAAACTCTTATCTCGATATTGGGCGCCGGAACGCTCCCGAGTCATCCAAAACCCATTCCGAACATACGCCCGAGTCCGAAATTATCATACGAAGCTACCGGAACCGTCGAAACTCGATTCCGAGGTCGTTTACTCAAAATGTTGACCGAAGTCAAACTTGGCCAAAAGGCCAACCTTAAAGAACCAAGTGTTCCTATACCATTCCAAACTCTTCCAGATTCCAAACCACTCGTCCCCAAAATTCATAAATCATTAAAAACAACTACGGGAAGTCTCATTTAGAGGAACGGGGTCCTAAAATGCAAAACGACTAGTCGGGTCGTTACAGAACCCAAGGTACAGAGGTGGAGAAAAGATGTTGACTGGTCAAAACATAAATCAATCTACAAGCTTGTCCCGTACTGATCCGAAAAGCTGAAGAAGAACAAACTAGCACCTGCAGCTAGCAAGCGTCAAGGTTCAAATCAAAAGTCTGCATGAAGCACCATTCAAGACTCAAGATCAAGCTTCAGAAGATTTATAGATAGGAATCTTGTAACTCATAGCTGATAGGTTTAGTTAGTCTTTTTCATTTTTGATTTTGATGTAATACCAGGACCGCGAACCGAAACCTCCACGGAACAGGACTTCGCTCGACTCTACAACTCATCATTCCATCACTCTCCTTGAACTACACGCGGCCTGATTCCCTTATAGCTCGGGATATGTAGGTTGTCCAAAACCAGGACTCGGTCACATCCTCCTTCCTTTTAGTTTTCTACTCTTTTAGATAAAGGTCGGGTCAAAGCATGTCTTGTTGTTCTTTGTCTGAAAATTCTTCGTGTTTCCAGTCAAAGAGGGGCAGTTGTAGACATGTAATTTTTGACCCTCTCCGTGATTTTACACATTTTACCATTTAAATATTTAGTTCAGGTCTAATATCGTTATTTTAACTAGTTTTGACCTTTTTACTTTATTTTATCACAAAATTAAAAATTACAAAAATATTTTCTTTTATTTAGCTAACTGATATTTTATCTAGTTGTTTTTAGTTTATCTACCTTTCATAAAAGTCGAAAAATACAAAAAAATAGTTCCACTTTGTTTTCAAAAATATTAGTATTTTGATAGGAATATTATTTTTGTGATGATTTTAACCTAATCCTAATTTTATTTTTAGTATGATATTTGAAGAATACAAAAAATAGTTTCATATTTTACATATAATTTAGTTTAATTAATTAGATTGATTTTTACATTATGTAGTATATTTTCCTTATATTAAAATGGATTTAGCTAAAGTTTAGACGTTGTTTTAGCCCAATTTTAAGGCCCAAAGCTGAAGCCCATCTATTTTCAACCTTAAGACCTAACCCTAATTCCCTATATATAAAGAGGACCTAAGACCAAAATAATCACATACATTACACATTAGGAGAGACCTCAAAAAGAGATGCAGCCGCAACCCCACAAAAAAAAATGCCTAGCTTCTTCTTCAAAAGGTGACGACAGCCATCTCCCAAAGAGCGGACTACCATTTTCATCCATTGAAACTCCTTCAAATCACCTCACAAGCTCTAAAAATAAGCAGTCATTTTCTCCATAAATCCAACCATGAAAGAACCTTGAACCTCACAATCTTCTTCACCTTTTCAACACCAAAAATCTGCCCTTAAACCACCTCTAAAACGTCCAAAAACAGATCCAAAAATCAGCAATAAAGCATCATAAAAAACCAGCATAAAACAGTCTCAATGCACCTCTTAAATGCAACTGAAACACGCAGCAAAAACCAGCCGCGAAAAGCAGCAAAAATCAGCTGCAAATCAGTCCAAAAAGGCTCCAAAATGCTGCAAAACCGCAACAGTTTCCTCTGAAAAATGACCCCAAATCTCAACTCAAAACCAGCTAAAAATTCACCTCTAAACCCAGTAAAATCACCCCCCAAAGACAACTTTAAAACCAGCAAAAACAAGCCACTAAAATCACCGGTTTTGCAAGGTCGATCGGGGTTGCAATTCGCGATTTTTTCGTTTGAGGTTCCATGGCAGGTGAAAGCTCCAGTAAACACTCGTCGAATTGTTTAGCGCTCTTGTAATTTCAACTTTGTCCATTTATATCAAAGGTCCGTTGTTTCCCTTTCTTCACTGATTATTTCGTCCATTTCCCTTATTGTCTGTTGGTGTGATTATTGGGTAGCGTGAAATAGTAGTTCATTCTATTGATATTTGGATCATTTGAATCTGATTGTTTCCGTGTTCATATGTTTATTGGACCATGATGTTAATTTTTAGAGTTGCAAAGTTTTGTTCTGAGTTGATTTAACCGGATAAAGGGCAAATCACTGTATTTTGGCTTGTTCACAAATTTTGTTAATCTTGTTCATGAGATTGTGGTATCATATTGGTTTTGTTTAAGAAATGTACAGAGTATGGGATATTGGAAAAGTTCTGTTAGTCATGACTTTCCATGTCTCGAAAATTATTTTGCTTGTTAGATTTCTTGTGTTGTTAAATCTGAAATTTTCAAGTGTGTCGTACATGCTGTTAAGTTTTCTATTAAAAAGGAATTGGTGATGGTAGAAAGAGCACTTTGAACATATTACATCAATTCAATTTGAATAGCCCATGAAGTCTTCAAGTTTCTATGTCAAACGATGCTAAACATCCGTGGTGTTCTAAATGCAAAGGAAGCCATGTGACCTCTTAACACGTTAGCTTTCTTTGGATATTACTTGTTTGGTGATTAATTTCAGTAAATTCCCATCTTCTGAGAAATTGTAATATGTCAAGTTCGTACGTTTAAAAGGAATGAGCATGAAATCTCTTTTAGTAAAAGTGCTCCACAATCACAATGACGGGCCTTTTCACACACAATCACCGAATTAGGGATCACATGACTTATTAACATTTATAGAGATAACTTTAGAAGCGGATTTGAATTATTTCAATGATTGCGTACATATTCGTGTGACGCGATCCCAATGTTAAAAACCAAAATACGCGCTTGCGCGACTTTTTGACTATTTTTCTAAATGAATTAATGTCATGAATTGTGTACACGTACGCGTGACATGATTTTTGACGCATCAAAACTAAACGGGTATACGCATACGTAAACCGTCTTAAAATAATTCTTTAAATATAAATAGTTGAATAATTATAAGCAGCAAAATGTAAATGCTCATAGGTATTAAAATCAGTAATTAAACAATTTTGGCCAAGTATAAATCATTAAGCGACCGTGCTAGAACCACGAAATTCGGGAGTGCCTAACACCTTCTCTCGGGTTAACAGAATTCCTTACCCGGTCTTCTGGTTCACAAACTTTTAAATGGAGTCAAAATTTCCTCGATTTGGGACATTAAAAATAAAGGGTGTCTCGGAACACCGTAAAAAATCCGAGTGGCGACTCTGAAAATTAAATAAATAATCCCAAATTCGATTATGTCACTTAAATTGGAAAAACTCCCTAATCCCACCCTTATCGGGAAAAAGGAGGTGTGACAACCTTCAATAGTAGCAGAGGTATGAACAAGTGGCTACACCCATCTCAGTTATGCCCTATGAAAGCTAACAGATATGGTTTAAGACAAGGACGAGATATCAGGATCCGGCTGGGGTTGTAGCCTTCCACCTGAAGTATGGACTATTCACAACCTTCTGCACCTGAGTATCTCGCAACTGCTGCTACCTTCTGTCATGCATCTTGAACCACTTAATTCTGACTTAATGCCACATCACTCCATATTCCCCCCTTTAGGGGAGTACTAAGATTTAGTGCTACGACGATATACCTATAGATGTTTTGCCTCTTCATCTTTGGCGTCTTTTCACATCATCGATACCTTTACTCGCCTTGCGATAATCCTTCTGTACCAAGGATAATGAATTCCTTACTCACGAGGGTGACACTTAGTGTAACTGGCACATACCATCTTTTAAGCTTAACTTTGCTCACATTGCTTGCTTTAGGGAAGCGTCTTCCTAAATGACCATTCTCTGAATTTCTCATGAATATTCTTATGTTTTCCATTCTATTATCGCTGGAACGCAATCTGAAATTCTCATGATGCCGACCACTATCAAATCACTCAGTCCCTAATTCATGTTTAGTTTATCTTGTTCACCAGCCCATACTGATTTCTATTACTCTGAGGGTCTAGCTTTTCCTTCTGGTAGTCACGTTGGAGTCACAAACTTGTTTCTCGAAATGAGGGTATGACTTTATGGCCTATACTTTTTTGTTGTCTCAAGGCCTGTCACCTCTCTTCTTTTCCTTCACTTGACTATAGACTCTGTAATACTATCATCTTTTTTATCTGCCCTTGTCATCCATGTATCACATATTACTCATAATGCTTCATTAACTCTATTCTTATTTCCCGCTAACATTTATGTCTATCACTTTATTCTGAAAACTCGAACAAGATATTCTTTTGCTTTTAGCTCCCCTTGCTCCATCTACTGGCTCTTCGAATTACCTAACATTCTTTCCTACTAAGGACGGGAGCCACACTAAGGTAATATTTATCCCTTCAAGGCTTCCAGTGCCGATCTTTGTAGTACTCATATCTAGCTGTACTATTTTAGAGTGCACCATCTGACAGTCTCACAAGGAGTTCTATTAGCACATTTGCGATTCTAAGGTAGTACAATGCAATCTTTCTCAAGAATATCATACAAATTTTCCTACTTCGATCCGTCATTACGTGTTGCCGCAATTGACGTGTGTTAGAAGGATTGTCAAGAGAATCGGCTCAGGTATGTTAAAGCTATCCCTTCTTTCATTTTGGCATGATCCATACTATACAAATGAAACGAGCAAATGCACAACTTCCATAAATGTCTCTATTCAAAGAAATGCTAGAGATGCTTATGTTCTTGGTTCCCCGTGTGTCCTATTATTCTATCATCTGTTCATAAGTCTCAAAAAATACGTAAGTTGATAAAGTTCATTTCATGATATTAATCAGAAGTATAATGGTCTTATGACACTCCGAAAGATTTTATTGACGTACTTCTCATGCATTGCAATTTATACATGTACATTGACCCATGACCAGATGACGTTATTTACGCGTATATATGTATACTATATGTATATGGGATATGGGAAAAGGTTACACGTTATATACGCACCACCACCTGATCAGCTGGTATACGTTGATGATTTTGCCCACAGTGGCCAAGATGATATGATGGGATGCCCTCATAGGCTTGATGATGTTATGAACGCATATACCTATGCATGGTATGATATTTATACATATATGCATGACATTATAAATATCAATGATTCACAGAGCTATTCATACTTACATGTTGAGTCTTTTACTCCATGTTTCTCTCATGTATATTATTTACTGATTTTCATTCCTTACATACTCGGTACATTATTTGTACTGACGTCCCTTTTGCCTGGGGACGTTGCGTTTCATGCCCGCAGGTCCCGATGGATAGATTGAGAGTCCTCCAAGTAGGCTATCAGCTCAGTGGAACGTGTTGGTGCGCTCCATCTGCTCCAGAGTTGCTTATTTGGTCAATATGATTAGGACATGTATTGATTGGTATGGCGGGGCCCTGTCCCGACCTTTATGATATTTATGTACTCTTAGAGGCTTGTAAACATATGTCACGTATACGGATACTTGTATAGCCTTGTCGGCCTATGTTTTGAGTATATTAAGGATCATGCCGGCCTTATAGGCCCGTACGTCATATGTATAAATCGGTATATCAAGTTGGGTCACTCTATATTGAGTATTCTCTCATGCTTTACTTTAGTCATCTCATGACAACCTTTCTAGTTCATTTACCTATGATAATATGATATAAAATATATGTTACATTGGTACTCAGTTGAGTAAGATACTAGGTGCTCATTGCGCCCCATCAGTTTGGATCGTGACAATTACACCCCTCATTTGGGTAGAATTTGCAACTGTTTCCCCTTTTAAAAATCAAGGAGTCCATGGCATTCATTTCATCCTCATCTTTAGGTAAAAGATACAAAACCTCCTCCCCCTATTATCCAAGAGTACAAGACATACATTGTGTCCTTCCTTTAGGTAAGAGACACAAAACCTCCTCTTACATCAAATTATTCTTATTTATTTATTTTTCATATATACATGAGAGTACAAGATATTAAGCTTCATCCTTTCGGTTCAAAAATAATATATTATCTCATAAATTAATTTCGCGTCACTAGTATCAAAAGGTAAACCTCCAACACTAGCGTACACTCTATTAAGGACAATTTATACATGTGCATTGAGAGTATTTTAACGACTCAAATAAATAGACCATTTTGGTGAAACTATTTATCAATCATAATTCTCAATTATAATGTTATTTCACATGTATAAAGTTTTAATAATTTTCAGTGATTCCAAATAAATAAACAACTTTGGTGGAAGCTATCTATTAATCATATTTCTTATTTTAACAATATCATATACATGTGAGGAAAATAAAGCCCATATATGTAAGCTCTTCTAATTGCTATTAATTCCATTCTCTGACTAAAAGTCCAAAGAACCAGTAAGAGCTATGTAATTGTCACGATCCAAAATCCATAAGGTCGTGATGGCGCCGGACATCATTGTCAGGCAAGCCAATCATTTATTAATTGAAATAATTCCCGATTTTAACAATTAAGAAAAATATTTCTTTTCACTTTATTACATATTAACCAAATAACATCTGTTAAGTAAAACAATGGTTTGAATATTACACTTTAGCAAATATATCCCAACACATCCCAGAACCCGGTGTCACAAGTACATGAGCAATTTCTAAGAATTTATACAATCATCACAAAGCCTGTCCGAAATACAAATTGGACAAGGAAATTTAATATGAAAATAAATACAGTACGAGAGAGACTCTGCCAGCTGCGGATCGCCTCCGGATGATGCAGCTCGCCTAAGTCTCTGAATCCTCCACATTTCTATGAAAGTACTTGTGCAATAAAATGCGCAGCAAGTGTAGCATGAGTACAAAAATAACGTGTAATCAGTAAGTCGCTCGCCTAACCTCAGAGAGGTAGTGACGAGAGGTCAAATTAGACACTTGCTAAAGGTCAATTTAGAATATTCAAGTGTGACACTAAGCATGATTATCATAGGCAATTTATTAAAAATCAGGGATAAATATTATCAACTCCGTTCACATTTAACACTTTATATCTTCGTCATATTAATAACAATTAATCAACATGGGTGATTTAATCAAATAACAATTAATCATCGGGAAGGAATAACTTCTTCCAAAATCTTTTAATAACTTTAAATCTCTGTCATTTCAAATGACAACTTAAAATCCCAGGCCAATAATCAGGCAAAAATCATAGCAACTACGCAGTAAATATCATGCGCAAGCAATGTCGAGGGTCGAACGGCGCGGACCAACAATAATAAACTGTGCACTGCCGAGGGTCGAACGGCTCGAACCATAGATGCATCTATCTGCCCCACTCGCGAATCGATCATGCGACGCGGTTATACATACAACTAATAAGGCTAGTCTTCTCGCGAATCATACATGCGACTTAGGTGCTCATATGTACACATATCCACATAATAATTCCGTATTTTTATCAAGAAAGCAGTTTTTCTCATGAAAGTGGTAAAATTCTTCTAAAAGGAAAATGTAATATGGCTTTTAAATCTTTGTTTTGGAAGTCATTTGCTAAGTTTAATGATATTCCATGATATAACCCTACCAGGTATACAATTATCCACGGAGGAATCAATTCTCTTTCTAGGTAATTAAGAAAATGAACTCTGGTCTTCTTTAGATATTCACTTACGATTTCGATTATATTAGCAGTTTAATATTACAGGCACAACACGTAAGGCATGCTAGTGGGTCCTAGACTACCCGGACATGGCATAATAGTAGCTACGCACGGACTCCCGTCACCTCGTGCGTATGTAGCCCCCGAAGATAATAGCACATACTTAATTAATTCACCTAGGGGGAAAATTCCCCCTCACAAAGTTAGAAAGGAGACTTACCTCGTTTCGAAATTCCATAACCGGCTTCCAAGCCCTTCCGACGACTCCAACGGACGCACAACGCCCCAAAACTATCCAAACAACGACAAACCAATGAAAATATACTCTAATATTTTCAATAATTCCAAATTATATAATTTCCCAACCCCGCTTAGTGAAATAACCAAAATGCTCTCGGGCCCACGTGCCCAGGATCCGAAATTTCTCGAAGATATATTCTACCCACAGCCTTACTAGTTCAAATATACAATTTACTCTACATTCCATGCTCAAATTCGTGGCGAAAAATCCAAATTACCATTCCTAGATTTTCTTCAATAATTCCAAATTATTCTACAATTTTCATGTATAATTCCATGCAATAACCTTGTATTTAACTTAGAAACATGAAGGAGTTACTTACCTTGACATTGCATGAAGAAATCCTCTCTTTGAAGCCTCCCAAGATCGTCCAAACCAAGAGAAAAATGAATAAATGACCAACAAATTCTCGGTTTTAAAACATTCTGCCCCAGGCCATCTTTCGCACCTGCGATTCAACACTCGCACCTGCGACCAAACCTTTGCACCTGCGGCTTTCCTCAACTCGAGCCAACTTCGCACCTGCGCCCCATAACCCGCATCTGCGACCTCACAGGTGCGGAAATATCATCGCACCGGCGCTCCAAGCCAGACCCTCACTTCTTCGCACCTACGGGTGCCACAGCCGCACCTGCGGCCAATTCCTCGCAGGTGCGGTCACACCAGATGACAGGAAATTCCAGCCTTCTTCAAACTCTCAACTTGATCCGTTAACCACCCGGAATCCACCCGAGGCCCCTGGGACCCCGTCCAATCATACCAACCTGTTCGAAAACATAATGCGGACTTACTCGAGGCCTCAAATCACATCAAACAACATCGAAACAACGAATCACACCCAAATCCCAACTTTATGAACTTACAAAATTTCCAACTTCTACATCCGATGCCGAAACCTATCAAATCACCTCCGATTGACCCTAAATTTTGCACAAAAGTCATATTCAACATTACAGACCTGCTCCAACTTCCGGAATCGCATTCCGACCTCGATATCAAAATTTCCATTTCCGGTCGGATTTCTCAAAAACCTTCAAATTTCTAACTTTAGTCAAATGACTTCAAAATGACCTACGAACATCCAAATTCACTTACGATCACGCTCCCAACTCCAGAATCACCATACGAAGCTATTCCTAGACTCGGAATCCCAAACGGACATCAACATCACTGAAATGCGCTTCAAGCCAAACTTAGGAAATTTCTTCAAAAATTCTGACTTCCACAATATACGCCAAAATGCTCCCAGATCATCCAAAACCCGATCCGGACATACCCCCAAGTCCGAGATCATCAACGAACCTGCAGGAACCTTCAAATCTTGATTCGGAGGTTGTTTTCTCAAAATTCCAATCTTAGTTGATTCTCTAACTTAAGGCTTCTGAAATGAGAATTTTCTTTCCAAATCAACTTTAAACTTTCCGAAATTCAATTTCGACCACACCTATAAGTCATAATACCTGAAATGGAGCTGCTCGCGATCTCGAACCGTTGAACGACGCGCTAGAGCTCAAAATGACCGATTGGGTCGTTACATAACTCATCATCTGACCACAATGGCACTCCCTGAACCTCAATAGCCAAATCCACGAATCTGATGCTCCCAATGCACCTCATAACAAATATACATACATCCTTCTATAATGTTGGCGATACCACCACAACGGAGGAAATGTGCAGAAATTCATACCCAACTGCAGAGTTAACAAATCATTGAATATCTCCTCTTGACTAGAATCATCACCTCATTATGAACCTGAATAATGGTATTTGTTCTTTAATATAAACTTCATATAACCTTACCGTACTGATCCCCGATCCGATAACCTCGCCTCACCCAGCATGAACTGCTCAACAACAAATCAACCCAAACATGACCAACAACCTCACATGATACCACATCGCGCCGATAGGCCATAACTCGAACATGATATAAGAAACGACTCAGGAAGGGACTATTCAACTCACACAACTAATATGAACTCTTTTCAGAAAATAAGAAGTAAAACACAAGAAAATAATTATAGGAACCTTACTCAACATCACGCTGTTGCGGCGTGCAACCCGATCCGAATAACATACCCGTGGCGATGTGCCACCCGATCCACACATAAAATTTACATAAGAAGATATATATACTGAGCTGATTTGCTCGCTATTACAAATTACTGAATATCGATCATAAGAACGCTAAGGGCATAATACCATCTTGGGGAGACTGATAAAGCCGTAGNTCCTACTCACATAACATCCCCCTACGCGGGACCTCAACACATAGAAAATTATCAAGCCGTTTCACAACTCACACGGCACAATCATAATATCACATGAATTTGACGGAGACAGAATAACGTCTGCTGTTCTAATACCTTTTCATGAAAAAAAATGCTCTACTGAAATGAACATGCTTGGCCCATACGGAGCCCATAATCATATTTAAATCCACCCACAAACATCGAGTCTACCTTGCTCGCACCAAACTAAGCTAATAGCTTTACCTGGGTTCACATCAACCCACTTTCTCTCATAATACGCGAGAAAAACCATCATAGCCGGGACAAACTGATGCGTGGCTAGAATTCATGATTTTAAGCATTATATACCTTGCATTTTATGTGC
>ML396755.1:20120-44388 GCA_005239525.1 Nicotiana knightiana | reverse complement strand
GTGACCTGTGACTTTGTGCCATTTAAGGAAGTCCACTGTCAAGGTATAGATTGCAGGATCATGTGTTATATCGGTGTTGACCCAAAAGGTATAAGGCCTGAGATTTTTTCAAGAGATAAAGCTGGGACTGTCGGTATGCCTGCCTCCTTAATGACCCTTCACCTTACTACCAAAGGAGTTATATAAACAAATTTAAATCTACGGAAGGTCTACTCAGTGTGGAAGTCACGATTGCAGATTTTTGGGGTACTCCAGAGGGAGTATAAGGTTCGTGCCAAGATTTATTTGTATAGAGCTCTACTTTTGTGATCATTGTGCATCAATGGGGATGAGAGTTACCCCAAAGAATAATGAAGAGTATATGAATAAATGGGGTAGCTCAGTAGTGTTGAGGCAACATAGTAAAAGAAGAAATTGACCACCGGTGTTTGAGGCAAGCCTACAAAGAGGAAGACCAGCAATTGCAACATCAACTACTTGGATTAGTTCTCCCAAATTCTATTGATAGAATTTGTTTCTCAGACTCATTAAAGGATTCAATTATAATCGTAAAAATTTGTACGATGCAGGGCAGATTGATACTATATTTTTTTGGCTAGTGGTAGAAATTGTCCTAGACTTGGGAGAGTCATATTTCATCAGAGCACTCAGGCTACGTGCCCAATGCAGCTACAACTCAACTTACATGTCCAGCTAGGGGAAAGGGTTCAGAATGTCGAAGGTGGAGGTCAGACTCCTAGAGGTGGAGACCCAGCCTGTTGATATACTTTCTATGGTATGGTTGAGATTGATATATCATATAGTGTCATTACAATTACAATTTCTAGTTATTATAAAGTGGAAATTTCCTTAACTTGATTGGTTATGAGTATCTAAGAAAGTTCTCCTAACATGCTCTACTCATGGGTGAGCTTCGTAAACCTGAAATCTACTTATGTGAATACTTGAATTGGGAGATTCTATGGAGATAGCCATGTCTATCGTTACGTGTTGTAATTTGTTTAACAGAAAATATTTAAAATAAGAAAATGAAATATTTTGATTGGCACGATATGCATATTAATTGTGATTCAGAACTGAGGGCGAGACCCTCGCATTTTAATATTATTTGATATGTTTAAATTGGGCTATGAGCCGCGGTGGAAGTTATACAAGGACGAGGTCCTTTTGATGAAAATTCTTGTTCTTAAATTCTCTCTTGTGAAACTAAAATTTGTACTATAGTACTAGTAAGAGTCATGCCTGTTAGGTTTATTTGAAAATTTGGTATAAAATTTATCTGTGCATAATTTGCCAAATCAGTGTTATAATTATTGAGCTTTAACCTACAAGGTAGGTGCCTGCCCATGTGGCGTTAAATGAAACACGTTAATTCAGGTAGATAATTATGAGTTCTCCATGAGTCGCATCTCGTTGTCAGTATTGTGAAGGTTTGAACGCAGATTATTGTTAACGTGAAGTTATTTGATGATTCTGCAATTGATTATGAGCAACTATTAAGATCATAAATGGTCGGGCGAGTGTGAGGCGAGCTTTCAAAAGCTCAAGACAACTTTAACTTCAGCGTCGGTATTGGTGTTACCATCAAGTTCAGGATCTTTCAGGATATATTGTGATGCTTCCCCTGTTGGGTTGGGAGCAGTATTGATGCAAGAGGGCAGGGTGAAAGCATATGCGTCTTGGCAGTTAAAGATTCATGAGAATAATTATCCTATCCATGACTTAGATTTGGCAGCCATTGTTCATGCATTGAAAATATGGCGGCACTATCTTTATGTCGTGCCATGTAAGATATACACGGATCATCACAGTCTTCAGTACTTTTTCAAGAAAAAGAATCTTAATTTGGGGCAGATGGGATGGTTAGAGTTATTGAAATATTATAACGTCACTATATTGTACCATCCGGGGAAGGCCAAAGTGGTGGCTGATACATTAAGTAGGAAGGAAGTAAGTATGGGTAGCCTTGCTTTTATTCCAGTCGGTGAGAGACCGTTAGCTTCAGATATTCAGACTTTGGCTAATCAGTTTGTGAGGTTGGATATTTCTTCCAGCCATATCCTAGCTTGTACAGTTGCTCTGTCTTCCTTATTCGAGCATCAGAGATCAACATGATGATGACTCGCACTTGATGGTCCTTAGGGACACAGTTCGGCACGGTGGTGCCAAAAAGGTTACAGTTGGAGATGATGGTGTTTTGAGGATGTATGGTCGTAAATGCGTGCCCAATGTTGATGGCCTTCGTGAGTTGATCCTTGAGGAGGCTCACAGTTCTAAGTATTCTATTCAGTCGGGTACTGCCAAGATGTACCAGGACCTGCGACAGCACTACTGGTGGCGAAGAATGAAAAAGGATATTGTTGCTTATGTGGCTCTTTGTTTAAATTACCAACAGGTGAAATATGAGCATCAGAGACCCGGTGGTTTACTTTAGCAGATAGAGATTCCTGAGTGAAAGTGGGAGCGTATCACTATGGACTTCGTTGTTGGACTCCCACAGACTCAGAGGAAGTTCGACGCCGTTTGGGTTATTGTGGATAGGTTGACTAAATCAGCACATTTCATTCCAGTGGCAAGTACTTACACTTCGGAGCGATTGGCAGAGATATATGTTCGAGAGATTGTTCGCCTTCATGCCCGTGTCTATCATTTTTAATCGAGGTACGCAGTTTACATCGCACTTTTGGAGGGCAGTTCAGCGAGAGTTGGGTACACGAGTTGAGTTGAGCACAACATTTAATCCTTAGACGGACGTAAAGTCCGAGCGTACTATTCAGATCTTAGAGGATATGCTCTGCACTGGTGTTATTGACTTTGGAGGTTCTTGGGATCAATTCTTGCCGTTAGTGGAGTTTGCCTACAATAATAGTTATCAGTCCAGCATTCAGATGGCTTCCTATGAGGCGTTATATGGTAGATGGTGTAGATCACTAGTTGGGTGGTTTGAGCCGGGAGAGGCTCAATTATTGGGTACATACTTAGTTCAAGAGGCCTTAGATAAGGCTAAGATTTTACAGGATCGACTTCGTGCAGCTCAGTCCAGGAAAAAGAGTTATGCCGACCGTAAGGTTCGTGATGTGTCATTCATGGTTGGAGAGAGGGTATTACTTCGGGTATCACCCATGAAGGGTGTCATGAGATTTGGGAAGAAGAGCAAGTTGAGCCCTAGGTATATCGGACCATTGTGATTCTTGGTAGAGTGGGGGAGGTAGCTTATAGACTTGTGTTTCCTCCAGGGTTATCCTCCATCCATCCGGTATTTCATGTATCTATGCTCTTAAAATATGATGGTGACCCGTCCCACGTGTTAGATTTCAGCTCTGTCCAATTGGACAAAGATTTGAATTATGAGGAGAAGCTGGTAGCCATTCTAGACCGGCAGGTTCGAGGATGAAGGTTTGTTTTAAAAATGGAGATTGTGATGACCCAAGGGGTCATCTTATAAATTAAGACTCCATTCCAGGATCATTAGCCTTAAAAAGATTTAATTCTATTTACCTAGATTTGGGTGCAGAGTCCGGGCGTGAAACCGGGAAGCTTTTATGTGAAATTATGAGAAATAGTATTTTTGGAATTTAAAATTTGGTTTTAGTTGACTTAGTTCAACATTTTTAGTAAACGGACCCATATCTATGTTTCGACGATCCCGGGAGATCCACAGTAAAATATGGGACTTGGGCGTATGCCCGGAACCGAAATCCGAGGTCCCTAGCCTTAGAAATCAGTTTTTGAAAGAAATTGTCTTGCTGGATTTCCAATAAAATAAAGAAATGAATTAATGTATGAAATCGTTGGTATCGGGCCCGTATTTTGGTTCCGAAACTCAGTACAGGTTTTTATGATGTTTACATCCTAAATGTGAAATTTGGTAAGAATCGGAGTTGATTTGACGTGATTCGGACGTTCGGTTGAGAAATAGTGAAAGTTGAGTGTTCTTTTAAAAAAATGATGAGTTTTGAGGTTAAATACATAGTTTTAAATATTATTTTCATGATTTGATCGCACGAGCAAGTCCGAACGATGTTTTTGGACTTGCGTGCATGTTTGGTTTGGAGCCCCGAGGGCTCGGGTAAGTTTTGGATAGGTTACGAGATTCTGGTGCGCAGGTAAATTTCTCTTCACGTTCGCGTTTGTTCACTCGCAAACGCGTAGAGTAAAGTGCACTGGAATTTTTGTGCTATGCGAACGCGGAGCACTGGTGGGCTAAAGCTTCGCGAACGCATCCAGGCCACGCGAACGCGATGTGTTAAGTGGGTGAATGGTAAACGGAATTTGGTCCGAACCCCGAGTTTGGACCAAGCGGGCCCGGGGTCGGGTTTTAACTTCTTTTTTTAGAAAACTTAGGAAAACAATGATTTTTCAGTAAAGTTAGTTCATTTAGCATAAATTAATGATATTAAACGAATTTTGATTTTATTCAAGAGGGTTAGAGGCAAATTCGAAAGGAAAATCGCTAATTGAGCAGTGAGTGACCTGCGAATTTGAGGTAAGTGCTTGCTCTAACCTTGACTTGAGGGAATATAAATCCCCACTTAAATGCTATGTGAATTTGCATGTGTGGTGTATAGGTTAGGTGACGAGTATCTACGCACTACTAAATTATTATTGAACATGGTCCCTTTCCCGTTTCTAATTATTTGCTCCCGGTTTTAATTGTTTCAGGATCATTGATGTGTCACGACCCCAGTTCGCCCTCCGTGAACCTGTCATGACGGCACCTAGTCCCTATAACTAGGTAAGCCTAGCAATGCGAAATAACAACAAAATTTGCGGAATAATTAAGTAAAAGAAAGCTAAGCAATCTAAAAGAAAGACTGTATATAATTGCCACTTGGCATATACAACCCAAAATAATACGGAAGTCTACAACATCACCGTAAAACCCGAAAACTCACGGGAAACACAGGCTAACAGAATATAATACACTGCTCTAACTCCAGAATGTCTATACAATTGTAAGGAAGGAATAAACTTTTCACAAAAGCTGGAATAAGATAGAGACTCCTGGTCTGCGGACGCGGCATATGTACCTCGAAGTCTCTGTTGTATCTCTCAACCTCGGGGATAGTGCACCTGAGTGGAGGTGCCTGGATCTGCACATGAAAAACATGCGCAGGAAGGGCATGAGTACACCACAGCGGTACTCAGTAAGTGCCAAGCCTAACCTCAGTCGGGTAGTGACGAGGAAGGTCAGGGCCCTACTGAGGTTAAACAATATAATAGGAATTTACAGTATGAAAGACAGACAAAAATAATGAATACATCTATGAAATAAGACAGGTCAAACAAGGAAAAGACAAACACAAGAACAGAGTAAACACGGAATATGAACAGCTCGATAACAAAGGTAACAATGAGGATCTTCCAGGATACCGTCCTGTAGTCCTTTTCTCAATTGTCTAGTGGATCTCCCGGGATATCGTCACGCAGTCCATCATATGTATATCCGAAGGATCTCCCGAGATACCGTCCCGTAATCCATCATATGTATATCGGAAGGATCTCCCTGGATATCGTCCCGTAGTCCATCATATGTATATCTGAAGTATCTCCCGGGATACCGCCCCGTAGTCCATCATATCATTGTGCAGGGGGATCTCCCGGGATACCGCCCCGTAGCCCCAAAGTAAATATACTGGGGGATCTCCCGGGATACCGTCCCGTAGTCCCAAAGGAAATATTTAGGGGGATCTCCCGGAATACCGTCCCGTAGTCCCAAGTAAATGTGCAGAGGGATCTCCCGGAATATCGTCCCGTAGTCCCAAAGTAAATACGCAGCCACAACAAGAAGACATTCAGAGATGGAGTGCAAAAATACAAGGCAACAAGTAATTCTAGCCTAACATGCTTCGCGTAGTACAATTAAAACAACTTAAGCAAATAGGCAATTCAAGTCTACTAGGCATGCTTTTCTAAACTAACATAGGCTATAATTGCAAGTAGAATAAAGCAGGTAAGAAGGAAACTCAGTCTAAATATTTAAAGTAAAACTGTAATTTCAACAATTTGCACAAGTACGCGCTCGTCACCTCACGTACAAGGCATTCAATTGCCAAATATCACATCCTAAGGGGAAAAGTCCCCCACACAAGGTTAGACAAGCCACTTACCTCGAACCGGCTCAATATCAACTTGAAACCACACATTTTCCACGAGTATCCGACTCCAAATGGCCCAAATCTATTCAAATAAATTTCATACCGTAAATAAGATCTCATACAATTGATTCTACTATTCAATTCAAGGTTACGGCGCGAAATTATGTGAAATGACAAAAATTCCCCTCAGGCCAGCATCTCGGGGTTAGGTAAATTTTACATTTTCATAACCCTCGTACTCTCACGAGTCTATCCATATAAAATTCTCTCAAATCGGAGGTCAATCACCCACTCAAATCCCATTTTTAGAAAAACTAAGTTCTACCCCAAACACCAAATTTCATCCATGGAAATCCCTGATTTTTAAGTTGAAAACGTGTTACATGATGTTAATGATTGAAAGAAATGAGTGAAAACCAACTTACAACTAATTTGGAAGAGTCTTGTTCTTGCAAAAATTGCCTAAGAGTGTTGAGTTTGAGAAAATATGAAATATGAAGTAAAAACTCGGTTTTGTACAGTGCAGGCTATTGGTTGGCTTCGCAAATGCGAACAGGGGTTCGCAATTGCGAATACCCCTGACATGGTAATTGCGAAGTATAGTTCGCATTTGCGAACACTAAGCAAGAGGGGGGACTTCGCATTTGCGAACATCTGTTCGCATTTGCGATCAGGCCAGCCCAGGTACACCTTCGCATTTGCGATGATATTGGTCGCAATTGTGATCATGCCTGCCCAGCTATACCTTCGCATTTGCGATGCTGGCTTCGCAAATGCGAAACCTGCAGATCAGCCACACCAGCAGATTCCAAGTCCAAAAAATAAAGTTCGTGGCCTATCCAAAACTCACCCGAGCCCTCGGGGCTCCAAACCAAATATACACACTACCTCGAGAACATCCAATGAACTTATCCGTGCGATCAAATCGCCAAAATAACATCATATACATCGAATTAAGCCTCAAAATCCATGATTTCTATCAAATTTCATAAAACTTCAAATTTTCCATTTTAGGTCTGAAACACGTCAAATGAGATTCGTTTTCAACCAAACTATACATAAAGGACTTAAACCATATATAAGACCTGTACCGGCTGCCAGAACCAAAATACGGGTTCGATACCATCACTTTCTAATCATATTTCATTTTCAATCTCCTTAAATATTTCTAGAAAACAATTTTTACTCAAAAATTCATTTCTCAGGCTTGGGCCTCGGAATTCGATTCCGGGCATACGCCCAAGTCCCATATTTTCCTATGGACCCTCGGACCGTCAAATCACGGGTCCGGGTCCGTTTACCCAAAATATTGACCGAAGTTAAATTTATTCATTTTAATATCAAAACTTAGCATTTTTCACAAAAATTCATATTTAAGCTTTCTGGTTACGCGCCTGGACTGCTCACGCAAATCGAGGCAACCCTAATTGAGGCTTCCAAGGCCTCGGAAGCACGGAATGGGTAAGAAAACAGGTGAAGGGTCATCACATGATGTTTATATGCATGTTTGGATTCGTTAACTTATTGTTAAATATTGTTTCAAGTATTTTGGAAGTATTGGTTGTTCTCTTGATTTTGATATGTTACATAAGGATTGAGCCGGATGTCAGTGTTACGATATGTATATAATTGCTGGTTGATTTCGTTGCGAAATGATAATTGATGAAGTTTATGATTTTTACATCTTTTGTTTTCAATTGTTGATTTCAAAAAAATGTTATGAAGGACTTGGCCTGAATGGTGAAAGTTTTCGTAAATAAACTGAAATGATATATCTGGAGGAAGCGGGTTGCACACCGCAACAAGGAGTGATAAGGATGGATAGTTGGGATCGGGTTGCACGCCGCAACAGGAGAAATAAGGGTGATATATATAGGGAGGAGAAATAAGGGTGGAAAGGTGGGAGCGGGTTGCGTGCCGAAACAAGGAGCGATAAGGGTGAATATTTATGTTTTACTGATTTTCAAAAATAAGGATGTGGAAAACTCCAGTTTTATTAAAAAGGTTTTCATACTCTGATTCTTTTATTGTGATTTAAATTGAAACTTGGAAGTTTTGAGGAGTTGATTACAATTAATATCCGAAAAGAGTTATCCGATTTGTTTCTTTTAGCAAGTTACTGGTTATCGAGTTAATTATTATTGTTTATTTCTTGCTTTATTATATATATTGTTTACAAGTTATATTTTAACGCCCCGTCGTAGCCTCGTCACTGCTTTTTCAAGGTTACGCTCGGCACTTACTCAGTACATGGGTCAGTTGTACTGATACTACACTTTGCACTCGTTTGTGCAGATCCAGGTACCATCAAGAGTTAGGACATCTTAGTAGCTGAGCATTTTCGTTCGGAGACACGAGGTAGATCTGTTGGCATCCGAAGATTCCTGGAGTCTTCTCTTACTTTATAGACTCTGTTTTATTTCATTCAAAATAGAAATATATACTTCTTTCAGCCATAATTTGTAGCATTCTTACTAGTTCGTGAATTTTGACACCAAACCCTGGGGTAGTTTTAGTTATTTAGTTAGCTCGGGGTTCGATTTAGTTATTGATCGTTATTAGTATTTCATGAAGTTATCTAGTGGAAATTATTAGATTCTTATTTATTTTGAAGTGTTTTATTATGTGTAAGTAACTTTAAAAGAAAATGGTTAGTAAATTTCTAACATCGGCTTGCCTAGCAAGTATTTTGTTAGGCGCCATCACGATCCCATGGTTTGGGAATTTAGATCGTGACAATAAAGAAATAATATGGTTCATAATTCCCAAATTAACGATAAAAAGAAGAAGAATGAAAAACTCTAATGATGACTTGATCTTCTCTCACTTGTTCTTGCCTCCAATTGAGTTTAAAACAAGCTTCCCCCTGACTTTGGGCGAGTTTTTGGGTTTATATAGGATTAGGTTAAATTCCTAGCGATTTACACTTTAGCCCCCAAACTTCTTGGTAGTCTCACACTCGACCACGGTCGCGGTCCCAACCGCGGTCGTTTTGCATCATTTTGTTTCTGACCGCGCTCCAACCGCGTTCTAGGCCGCGATCGCGGTCCTGGACTTCAGCGTAATCTTTACCTTTTTCTTTCTCTTTTTCATCCGGGCTATCCTCGATTGTCCTTGTATATATAAATTCAACTTCAAAACACTCTTTATCTTCCTCCTAGCTCGGAGTAGCTCCTGCAACGCATAAAAATCTAAATTAGAGCATTTTGTTATCTTTTAGCATTCAAAACATCAATAAGTATGGTTAATTTAGAGCATAAATAGCATCTACCTTGCATAATATAGGCTAATATCAACACCCCACACTTAAACTGTTGCTAGTCGTCGAGCAACAAAACCACACTCTATAGTCCTAATCTTCACTGGGTAACTTCCCTACTCCTCATACCAAGAATAATTCACAATGGTAGACCACCTTAGCGTAACATCCACACCTCAAGAGTGGACTCTCTCTCTAGACATGTAATGTCCCTAACCGAATCTCTTACTCTCACTCAGAGGTCCAGACTTACCTTCCTTTCATGAGTCAAGTGCCTACTCACCACAAAAGAGACTTATGTCATAGTCAATATAATTCACACACTGAGGACCTCAAATAAACACAATTTCTCTCACCCTCAGAAAGAAATTCTTGTGCCACAGAAAATGCACCATAAGCTTGCCCGTAGTGTACTGCTCTACTAATCGATCTCATTCAGTCTAGGATCAAGTAGGACTTTATTTGGTTGTAATGTTGGCTACGGGACGGGTAGGATACATTTGGATATAAGAGTGACTATACCTCCCTAAGCACTTTAATACATTTTTCACATTTATGCCCATATTTCTGTCAAACCACCATTCCACCTTTACATCAATGTGTTATATCCCCTACTTCTTTAAGCACATTTTTTCAACAGCCACCACCATCATAGACTTATTCTTTAAACAATACAACTCGTTTCTCTCTTCTCTTCTTTTTTTTTTCAATTCTGGTGGCTTTTAGTGTTAATTGTCACACCGTGCGCCTTTATCTGTATTTCCTCAGTTCCACCCAAAAGTCCAACCTACCACCCCACACTTTAACTTTTACATATTCATCACAGTTAAAATGCTTATGAGAGGTGATAGGGTTCAAATAGAGGACAATTCAAAAATTGGGTAAGGCTTGTAATGTGGTCGCCAAGAAAACAGGATTACAGGCTCAAAGGGGTTAACTATGGTATATACAATCAGGTGGATAAAACATACATAGATAGGTTCAACAAAGAAAAGCCTATATCACTTCCTAGACCAAATAAGGCTACCATTTCGCTTCGTAAACACGCAGGGCAAGTTCTAGGCATTGAATGTTAGCACAGAATACACAAAGCCTCAGTCACACATGGAAAATGACTCAATTCAGTATTGATGATCAGACACGCTGCTCAAGGCACTTAAGCCAAATCAAGAACACACATTTTAACGCTTTCTCGCTAGAGTCAACTAATGAGCCAAAGTGTCACACTTAGGTAATCTATATTCAAGGTACCATAGATTTAAGCTATCCTATTTTAATTCTTTCCCTCTCCCAGAAGTTCCTAAACTAAAAAAAACTAACTACACCCATTTCAAATAAAAACCCTTGGAAAAGAACCGTGGTTTAAAGAAAAATCAAGGGGGAGTTGATAAACTACTACAAAAAACAAAATCTTTTTGTTTTTTTTTTGTCTCGACTTAAGTTCCTCAAGAAACCCGTCAAGAGGTGTCCATCGTCGGGAAAATTCGATGTTAATTTAATCAACCAAAATACCAATAAAATAAATACAAATATACAACAACAACCAAATCATCCCCCACCCCACACTTAAAAATTTTGCATGTCCCCATGTCAAGTAAATTAAAGCACAGTAAGGTAAGGGGACTTCCCTGGTGCTCATTCCTGATCGGAGACAGTGCCAGAATCGAGGTGACACGCTCGTCCTAGCGCCCGTAGCCAGCCCATTATCTTCTTCTTCGACTTAGCAGTTTGAGTGGCCACAGTATCAACTCTAGTACCCAGGTCAGTGACCGAAGTGTGTAGTCCAGCCATGTATCGCTCCAATGCTGTCAAACGGGTACTCCGGCGGGTTTGTGACGGGCCTGCCTCATCAACAATCTGCACATGTGGGGAGAAGTCATGCATAGCCCCCTTATCATCACCATCATCATCATCATCATCCGCCTCATCTGAGGGATCATTTTGCTCAGCTTCAGGTGCCACTGGGTCTTTCCCTACGGTTACTTTGCTCGCCCTGAACGCGGCCTTTACTTGTACCTTCCTATCTACATTGGGATTCTCAGGGACTCTTGCCGCTCTACACAGCCTGGTGACCAGAGAAGGGAAGTAGAAACCATACTTCTTCTCCTTTGAGAGAATGAACATCTCGTCCTGGATAAGCCGGGCTATGTCAAAATCGTGGCCATTCACGAAACACCAAATCGCCGCTGGCCTTGGCCCATTAATATCAGTAGTGTTACTTGATGGCAGCAGACAATTGTTGATGATTGCCAGCCAACACTTTGCCTCTGAAGTGAGAGAGGCTAAGTTGAGGGTGATTCCAGGGGTAACCCATATTAACTCCCTGCCAGGCACACAGATGGTTTGGAAGAAACTGTTCTAAGTGACAGGCTTTTTCTGATATGTTTGATAAAACTCTTCCTCCCCGTTGAAGAGTGGCAACCTGTACACTCGTCGGATAGCCTCGAGTGAAGATTTCACACGGGTGTTGCGCACCATGACAACATGATCTGGGCAATTGGCATAGAATTCTCATACCAACATCAGATTTCCCTCATCCGGTTCCTCAAAAAAATTGCCGAGCTGACGTCTTCTCAATTCATGGTATATGTCTGGGCCTTCAATCCGAAGAACTGCCTTTTCAATGTCGTGTTCGGGCACAGGTTTCTTGGATGCCTTTTCATTAAACCTATCTTGGGCTTCTTTAGATACAAACTGGCTACTATCGAGCTGGCTCGAGCCAGCCTGTGCCCGAGCTCTCGGAGAGCCTCCTGACCCACTGGCTGAGGAACCTCTGGTACGTCTCTTTATTGATGGATGCATGGTACCTGGCAAAACAACGGCCACTATTAGTAAGGGTATGATTTGTGTGAACCTAGGGAGGTTACTCAAACTTCCCCAACACCATGGTTACATTAGCATTTAAATCTCATTGAGGCAATTCCACAAACACCTAGTGTGCATGGGTCTAGAATTTAGTACAACTACATCCATGGAGGTATAAATCCGCCCCAAATCATCCACAATATCTACACATACTCATCCCCACCACAATCAACTTCTATACAAATCATGTTGTTGTCTACCATTATATACATTATCAACTAAAAAGAAGAAAGTTCTATTCTAAAACATGACACAAATCTAAAATTAAATTACAAAAGAAAGAAAAAATAAGAGAGAAGAGATAAAGAAGGCATGAACTTACTTGAGAGTGGTGACAATTGAGGTAGTAACTTGTGTACTTGAGAGTTGAGAAAGAGAGAAGAATTTGTGAGGGGAAAATGTCGGGAGAGAGAGGCGTGTGTGCTGGAGGGTTTGGGGGGGGGGAGAGAATGACGGGCATTTGGGAAAAGGGAAGGTAATGGGGAGAGTGAGGGGTTAGGGGCGGGTAGATTTTAGGTTAGTGGGTTTAGAAGATAAAAAGGAAAATAAAAAATAAAAAAAATAACTACTTACCTACCGACCGCGCCTAGCACCAAGGTCATGATCGCGGTCGCAGTCAACCTCTCTCGGTCCGCGCTCGGGACAGCGGTCGCGGTTGAAAAATAGTGCCTCTCTAATCCACCTCGCCCCAGGCTGGGGTCGTGGTCCTGTGGCAGAATCTGACCAAACTACCACGCTCAGTCCGTGCCCCAGACCGCGGTTGCGGTTCGGTCCTCCGGAATTATTTTTTTTTCACCAAGTTTTTACCTTTCCGGAGTTGGCTTTTGACCCCGACTTTTCCCATGTGCACCAATCTTTCTCTGTACACTAATAATTTGGTTAGTATCGTTCACATCAAGTACAATAACACAACAAAAGAAGAACATGGGTTGCCTCCCAAGAAGCGCTTGATTTAACGTCGCGGCATGATAATTACAACAATTCAATAGGCTGTCTCCCATGCAGCGCTTGATTTAACGTCGCGGCACAACGCAAATGAGCACATTTAGGTTCGCTCGACCTCTGGGGCTCATTCAGATGGGTCACTGACACTTCCTTTACTTCATCCATGCCCACATAAGGTTTCAATCTATGCCCATTTACTCTAAACGTGCGAGAGTCTTTCTCGGTGGCAATCTCTACAGCACCTTAAGGGAGAACTTCAACCACACGAAATGGTCCAGACCATCGTGACTTTAGTTTACCTGGAAATTGCCTTAATCTTGAATTGTAAAGCAATACCATATCTCTGGGTTTGAAATTCCACTCAATAATGTTCTTTTCATACAACCTCTTCATTCTCTCTTTGTACAATCTTGTGCTCTCAAAATCAAGATAGTGTAACTCATCCAGTTCATGAAATTTTGTGACTCTATTTGTTCCCGTAGAGTCCATGTCTAGATTCAACTGTTTCAGCGCCCACCAAGCTCTATGCTCTAACTCCACCGGTAAGTGACAGGCCTTCTCAAACACCAACTTGTATGGTGACATGCCAATTGGTGTTTTGAAAGAAGTTCTATAAGCCCAGAGTGCGTCATCTAATTTTTTCGCCTAGTCCGTTCTTGTGGCATTCATGGTTTTGGTTAACACACTCTTTATCTCTCCATTTGACACTTCTACTTGCCCACTTGTCTGAGGATGATATGGAGTTTCAACCTTGTGGCGTACATCGTACTTCTCTAGCAATGTTTTAAAGGCTCGATTACAAAAATGAGTGCCTCCATCACCAATTATGGCCCTTAGGGTGCCGCAACGGGTGAATATGTTCTTCTTCAAACCACAATTAAAACCCTTGAATCATTGGTGGGGATTGATGTAGCTTCCACCCCTTTGGACACGTAGTCTACAGTAACAAGTATATACTTATTTCCATATGAACTGACGAAGGGACCCATGAAGTCTATTCCCCAAACGTCGAACACCTCAACCTCCTGAATTGAGTTCATGAGCTTCTCATGGCGACGAGAAATGTTCCTAGTTCGCTGGCATTCATCACAGCCCTTGACCCTTAAATGTGCATCCTTAAACACAGTTGGCCAGTAAAATCTGCTTTTAGAACTTTCGCGACTGTCCAAACTCCTCCAAAATGTCCACCATATGCCGATGCGTGACATGCCTGCAAAATAGAAGATTAATCTATCTCGGGGAGACACCTCCGGATCATATTTTCAACATAAATCCGAAACAGATAAGGTTCATCCCAATAATACATGCGGCAATCACGGTAAAACTTTTTCTTTTGCACAGAGAAAAGGTCATAGGGAACTATACCACTCGCCAGGTAGTTCGCAATGTCTGCATACCATGGCACTTCCTCAAGGCTCGTGGCGTGTAGCTGCTCATCTGGAAAGGTTTCCAGAATCTCTTCTACCTCAACTTCTTTTTCAGCTTCTTCCAGTCACGATAAGCGATCAGCGACATGATTTTCCATGCCCTTGCGGTCACGAAATTCTAAGTCAAACTCTTGTAGCAACAGCACCCAATGAATCAGGCATGGTTTTGACTCTTTCTTCTCGATCAGGTACCTAAGAGAAACATGATCAATATAGACAATTACCTTTGAGCCTATCAGGTACTATCTGAACTTTTCAAACGCGAACACTACTGCCAGCATCTCCTTTTCAGTCACAGTGTAGTTCAGTTGGGCTCCATTCAACGTTCTACTTGCGTAGTAAATTGGGTGCATGATTTTATCTTTCCACTATCCTAGCACTGCTCTCATTGCATAGTCACTTGCATCACACATTAGCTCGAATGGTTGCTCCCAGTCGGGGGCAACAATGATAGGTGTTGTGAATAGTCTCTTCGTCAATTCTCGAATGCTACCCTGCAATCATCAGAAAACACAAAAGGGTGATATTTTTCTAGCCATTTACACAAAGGGTTAGAAATTTTGGAAAAGTCTTTTATAAATATCCGGTAGAAACTGGCATGCCCAAGGAAACTTCTGATTGCTTTGACGGATGTGGGTGGTGGAAGTTTTGCTATCACATCAACTTTCACGCGATCCACCTCAATGCCCTTGCTTGATACCAAGTGTCCCAAGACTATACCCTCTTGTACCATGAAATAGAACTTATCCCAGTTTAGTACCAAATTAGTCTCTATACACCTTTTCAACACTCTCCTTAGATTTTTAAGGTAGTCCTCGAACGAATTTCCCACTACTGAGAAATCATCCATGAAAACTTCCATTATTTCTTCTACCATGTCTATAAAGATGGCCATCATGCACATTTGGAATATGGCAGGTGTGTTGCATAGGCCAAATGGCATTATCCAAAAAGCAAAAATCTCATAGGGGTAGGTGAATGAGGACTTCCCTCTGTCCTCTGGTGAAATAGAGATCTGATTGTACCCTGAGTACCCATCCAGAAAACAAAAATGGGACCTCCCTGCCAGTCTGTCTAACATCTAATCAATGAATGGAAGTGGGAAGTGGTCTTTCCGAGTGGCCAAGTTCAACTTTCTGTAATCCATACAGATTCGCCAGCCTGTGACGGTTCGTGTAGAGATCAATTCATTCTTATCATTTTCACCACCGTCATTCCACCCTTATTTGGTACACATTTCACTGGGCTAACCCAATTGCTGTTACAGACGGGGAATATGATTCCCGCATCTAACTACTTAATAATTTCTTTCTTCACCACTTCATTCATATTGGGGTTCAGCCTTCTTTGGTGTTCTCTGGAAGGTTTGTGCCCATCTTCCAGTAGAATTTTATACATACAGAAGGTCGGGCTGATCCCCTTGATATCTGCCATGGTCCACCCAATTGCAGTCTTGCACTTTGTCAGCACCTGCAAAAGTTGTTCTGCCTGCACATCTAACAACTAGATGAGATAATAACAGGTAATGTGGATTTAGGTCCTGAGAATGCATACCTGAGATGGGCGGGTAGTGGCTTCAGCTCCAACTGTGGTGGTTCTTCTATGGATGGCTTGGCTGGAGGGGTTTTCCTTTCCTCTAAGTACAGGGGCTCAAATTTGAATGGTCTCTTCCAAAAACCTTTTCCCTCAAGAGCAAACAACCATTCCTCCAATTCTTCACTATTAAACTCGTCTAGGTTCATGAGACAAGCTGCTAGAGGATCCTCAATGTTCAAAGTCTCATCATCCTCTTCCAAGATTACATCCAAGGTATCTATTAAAGAGCAATTGATGAATTCACTTGGTCGCCTCATAGATTTATGCACGTTGAATGTTATTTCCTCATCATTTAATCTCATCTTGAGCACTCTAGTTTCACAGTCAATTAGAGATCTCCCCTTGGAAAAAAATGGTCTTCCCAAAATTATGGGAATTTCCTCATCAACCTGACAATCCAGAATGACAAAATCTGTTGGAAACACAAATTTCCCAACCTGCACCAAGACATCATCAAGGATACCAGAAAGCCTCTTTAGTGTCCTGTCAGCTAGCTGCAATAACATGGATGTGGGTCTAGCTCTTCCAATCCCGAGCCTTTTATAGATAGCCAGGGGAATAAGATTTATGCTTGCCCCCAAATTACACAGTGCCTTAGCAAATGCAAAGTTACCAATAGTGCAAGGAATTGTGAAACTCCCTAGGTCAAACAACTTCTCAGCAATGGGTCTCGTCACACCAACAATGCAAGTCTGAGTTAGAGTAACTGTGGCCAAGTCTTGGAAGTCAAACTTGCGGGACATCAAGTCCTTCATCATTTTCGCATAACCAAGCATCTCCTTTAAAGCATCAATCAATGAAATTTTTACCTGAATTTGCTTCAACATCTCCAATAACTTCTTATATTGCTCATCTTTTTGATATTTGTCCAATCTCTATAGGAATGGTGTTGGAGGTCATTTCTTTCCTGTAATTTGGTTTTTCTCTTGTTCAGGCACTGCCTCCACCACCGGTTCCTGTGTTGTCTCAACCTCTTTCTCAGCCTCATTTTCTTTGCTGGCATCTTCCCGGGCTTGTTGTACTGTCACCTCAGTTAACCGTGTTGAATCATCTACCTTAATGGGCACTGGCACAAGTGTCTCAGTAGGTCTGCTTTTGCCAGCTATCTCTTACTCCAAGTCTAGGTCTATATCATTACGTAGACTCATTTCCATTAGCTGCTTCGTGCCCTGCTCCTTCGTATTTACCTGAGTGTCTGCAGGTAACGTCCCATGAGGACGATTATTCAGCGCCATCGAAATTTGACCCAATTGGACCTCAATATTCTTGATAGCTGACTCGTGTGAATCTACTCTTTCATTTATTTTCGCATTAGACCCAATTACATGCTGCATCATTACCTCGAGTCTAGCAAACCCATCTTCCTATCTCCCATTGTGTTGTTGTTGAGGTGGATGATAACCCTGCTGCTGATTCTGATTGTTGTAGCCCTGTTGCCTTTGGTAAGGCACTATATTTCCTTGTGGTCGCATGGCCCCCATATTACTGTTATTATTGTGCTGCTGTGGGGCTGGCATGTTTTGTTGATTCTGGTGACTCCAATTCTAACCACCTGGTCTCTGTCCCCCATAGTTGGAAACATAATTCATGTTTTCTGGATAGTGTTGTCGATCACCATCAGCACTCCACGGGCCACCAAATGGGTGACTAATGCGAGATGTACATAAGCCCCATTGATTGTATCAACTATGTGCACCTGCTGTTTCTGACCTGATTCTTCAACCTTTTTAGTGAGGATGCTCATTTGTGTCATCAGTGTGACCATATTTTCATCTATAGAATTGGATGGATCTAAGGCCACTGAGTGGACCACTGGAGTGATGGGGGCATTTCTGGTTGTCCATCCCGAATTTTTTGCTATCTTGTCGAGCAGGATCTTGCTCTCTCTGAATGTTTTACTCAAGAATGCTCCACCGGCTGAAGCATCAACATTAGCCTTCACACCATCAGCTAGACCTATGTAGAACCTCTACCCCAACATCTGCTCAGGAATACCATGGTGTGGACATAAAACCAGCAGCCCTTTGAATCTTTCCCACGTCTCTTACAATGTTTCTGTTGGTTTCTGTCTGAAGCTCAAGATCTCATCAATTTTCTGAGCAGTCTTGTTGGGTGGATGAAATTTGTTAACAAATTGCTTGACTAATTCCTACCAAGTCATGATGGAATTTATGGGGAGTGAATTGAGCCAAGTCTGAGTTGCTCCTGTCACAAAGAATGGAAACAACAATAGCTTTATTGCTTCCGGAGTCACGTTGTGTTGTCTTTGTGTTTGACAGATTGACAAGAAATTCTTTAAGTGTTGTTGAGGTTCTTCAATGTATGACCCCGAGAATAGTCCCTTGTTTTGCAACAAATGCAACATATTGTTTGTGATTTGGAATGAATCAGCCTGTATCTCCGGGACTACAATCCGGTGGATAAATTGTCTGCAGTGGGTTGTGCCCACTCATACAAAACAGCCTCTGGCACAAGAGGTGCCACCACCTGCTCATTTGGGTCCTCCACGTTATCCCCATTATCTCTGTTGTTTACCAGATCTGTCATGTCTGGTGCAAGTTGTTCAGTTGAGTTTTGTTATTGTTTGATTTTCCTGTTTACCTGATTCAAGGCCTTGAAAACTTTCTCAGGATCTGATAATACTTGATACACTTCACCAGTTTTTGAGGAGTTTCTAGGCATGCACCTGTAACACCCAAGATTACAAACGTTAAAATTTCAATGTAGTTGATTAAAAGTGAAGAAAATTGACTACACTAAGAATTTTGTTTGCACTTCTTTTAACTGTAATTGATAACACCGTTAATTCCCCGGCAACGACGCCAAAATTTGATCACGCCCAACTATGCCTTATAAAAAGGACTAAGCAATCGCTGCAAATATATTCTAGATATTAAGTCCAGAGTCGAATTGCACAAGGAATTAACCTATCAGTTATTATTATCAGACTCACGCAATTCCACGCAATCAACTTCCACGGATATTTAAATAACAAATGGTTGGTTTTCTACTAACTATTACTTTATGAAACTAGAGTAACTAAGCACTAACTAATAACGGCTTGTAAACAATAATAGGAATGATCTAAGGTTATGATTTCCACTTAGATCGCACCCAAGATTTTGTTATCCCTAATTCTACCTTTAAATCCTTCGTTATTGATCTCTCATATACGTCGGGAGTGATGTTGTTCAACAACTACCTAAATATGTGCTCTCTCCCGAGTAATACATACTAAACAAGCACAGCTATTTGAGGGCCCTTCAATTAACTACAACAAGCATGTAGTTGAACAAATAGAGAGATAACTTTGGCAAATCTATATTAACATAACAAGAATTTCATCCGTCAATAGGTTCCATCAAAACCCTAGATTAGATGCTTAGCTACTCATACTAAAATAAGTTAAAGCAATAAGATAGTTCATAATTCACAAATTAACGATAAAAAGAAGAAGAATGAAAAACTCTAATGATGACTTGATTCTCTCACTTGTTCTTGCCTCCAATTGAGTCTAAAACAAGATTCCCCCTGACTTTGGGCGAGTTTTTGGGATTATATAGGGTTAGGTTAAATTCACAGTGATTTACACTTTAGCCCCAAACTTCTTGGCAGTCTCACGCTTGACCACGGTCGCGGTCCCAATCACGGACTCGACCGCGGTCGTTTTGCATCATTCTGTTTCTCACCGCGCTCCAACCGCATTTAAGACCGCGGTCGCGGTCCTGGACTTCAGCGTAATCTTTGCCTTTTTCTTGCTCTTTTTCATCCGGCTATCCTCGATTGGCCTTGTATATATAAATTCGACTTCAAAACACTCTTTATCTTCCTCCTAGCTCGGAATAGCTCCTGCAACGCATAAAAATCTCAATTAGAGCATTTTGTTATCTTTTAGCATTCAAAACATCAATAAAGTATGGTTAATTTAGAGCATAAATAGCATCTACATTGCATAATATAGGCTACTATCAATATTCTTTTATTTATGTAGTACAAGTTGGAGAATAAAGCGGGTAACTTTTCACATACATATTACCCTGCTACATGTTGTAGTAATAGAAGATATTAAATTTTTCCTTTATTTATAGTCTCAATATAACCAACCGCTTTCACGAATACTTTAGAAACTCAATAAGTTTCTTTGAAACTTACTACGACACAATACATTATTGATAATCAATTTCATTTTTCCAAAGTAGTTTAATTGGCTCTTCTAGAGCTTTTAATTAATTTTGTACTACCACATATTCATCAAAATCCATATGGTGAATATCTCTTTCAAGGAGAAAGTTATAAAATTATGGTCATTGTCAAAATTATATGCATGATCTATTTTTTGCATTACTGTTATCTTTTAGTAATCTCATTGCCAAAATATTTTGGCATAATCACAATAGGTACGTGATCAATGACCATTCATGCCATAATAATGAAATTATTTTCTTATTTCATCTCAAACCTCCTCTTAGAGGTGAGTGTGGTATATTCACTACCACTAGCACGTTCATATTCTTTCAAGAATGAATATGTATTCATAAATCAGATGTTGTCACATTCACATCATGAATGGACCATAATCATATGTATGTGCTTTACAAAATCTCATGTCAAATCAATGACAAATATTACTTTCAAAGAGTGAAAGATTATTTTGAGAATTCGTATTAGTCTCATTATCACAATGATGACGATTAGAATTTCGTATATTGCCACGTCCACGTCCATTGATACCTTCACGGTAATAAGTTTGTTAACTTTCAGACTTATCATATATTGCTATCACATTCTCTTAAGGGGAATGAGAATGAAGAAAATTCAATGTGACGGGTTTCCACTTCTTTGCCCACAATCATACATGAATTTGATCATGGAAAATCATAGAAACTTTTACCACTTCGGGTGGTTATAATTTCTTGCAAACTCTATAAGAGTTATATAATCAAAGTTTATTGTCGTTTCTTGCATTTAAAATCAAATTATAAAATTTCAAGAATTTAAAAGAGAAAAATAAAGTAAAATACTTACCTTAAACCTAAAATTTAATCATGAAGGAAGTTCATGGAACAATTGAAAATCATTATGCTCAACCCAAAAGCTTCTACCCAATTGGTTAGAGTCTCGTGCTGATAACATGTTATGAAACAATAAAAGAAGAAGAAGAGTATTGCAGAGAACGAGAGACAGAGAGAATTTTTATTGATTTATGATCAACTATAATGGAATAGAACCCCTCTATTTATAGGGAAAACGTGACTTAGCCACCAAGTAACAAACTCTACAATCTCTCTAGAATATAGGCCTTCGCCTTAAATAGAATTCTATTTATAACATCCCCTTGAATGTCTACTCAACAGATAATGTGTTTCATTAAAACCTTAACTAAAATGTTCAAACGCAGTTTTCATTCTTGTTGCTTTTCTTAATCATTTTTTGTAAAAAAATAAACATCGGTTTAGCTTTCTTTTTAATTCTTCCTCGTTTACTTAAACAAAGCTATTTATTGTTAATTTTCTTAGCAAGTGGGAGAAGGGGCAGAGCTAGAGTGTTGGGAGCGGGTTCGGCCGAACCCAATAGATCTAGTTCGAACTATGTATTTGTCTTAAAATTTTTATTGAATATGTATGAATTATTAATTTAGAACCTAGTACCTGAAAATGATTAGAATCTTGAACCCATAAGCTTGAAATCCTGGCTCCGCCTCTGAGTGGCAGTAAAAAAAACGCAGTTTGGTGCTTAAAGCATCCCGTATTTATGTAGGGTTCCGGGAAGGACCTTACCCAAGGAGTGTGATAGACATGCTATCCTAATGCAAGCATTTACGACTGCTTCTACGGGTCGAACCTGTGACCTATAGGTCATACGAAGACAACTTTTCTAGTGCTCTAAAAGTGAGATTACTACTTTGTAAGTATTGAACACGGGAACATTGTGGAAGAATTAATGCATAATAAGCCCTAGGAGGCATTAATGTAGATTGCTGGTATATCGCATGTACTTTTCACTTTTGCATTGTTATTGACATCCCAAATCCTCTTAATGTTCAACAACATTCAGTTCATTTCAAGTTAATTTTTCCGTTTTGCAACGTTTAATTAATTAATGTACTTAATAACATTAGTTGTCCATGCCATTATATAATCTCCTTCCTATTCAGATTTTCCTTAGTAACTTAATTCTAATACTTTAGCAAAGATGACATATAATTTAATGCTTCTCGTTGTTTTGGGTGTTCTTGTTCAAACTTCCTCTGCAAGGAAGCTTCTCGGGGATTCTTTTTTACCTAATTTTGACTTAAATGGAGGGTTTGACCAAATTCTAGGAGGTCTTGGTGGTGGTGGTGGCGGTGGCGGTGGTGGTGGTGGAGGAGGTAGTAACGGTGGTTTTGGTGTTGGCTTTGGATATGGAGAGGGTCATGGATCAGGCGAGAACGACAGTGGTGGCGGTAGTGGAGGAGGAGGCGGAGGTGGTGGTGGAGGTAGTAATGGTGGGTCGGGTTATGGCTTTGGATATGGCGAGGGTCATGGGTCAGGTGCTAATGGCGGCGGCGGTGGTGGAGGAGGTGGTGGAGGTGGTGGCGGCGGCGGTAAAAATGGTGGTAGTGGTTTTGGTTTCGGAGAAGGATGGGGCCACGATGGTAGTAGATTTTGATACCACTTTTTCGCTCAAATAATTTTATTATTTGGCGTGATGTAATTCTATTCTTTATTAATTATAGTAATAATCTGCTGGATCAAAATTTTTGTGTTAATCTTAATTAGATCGATTTTGTTGCATATTCAAATAAGCAAAAATCTCTGTTCTGTAATAACAGACGGAAAGAAATAGAGTCAGTTTTTGGTGTATGATTTGAATTTAATAGAAGTTACATGCTCTTATGTTATTACATCTGAATAATTGTTTTAATCTTCATTCACTTACATAAAATTTCATCGTACGAATTTCTTGCAAAAATGGATGAAAAGTAGGTTTGGGATTTTTATTTCAAACTAGAAGATTCCAGGCCAAATTGAAATTCTTTGTTTTCTTTTAAGGAAATCAACGAGTTGGATACGTGATTTTAGGTATTGGGTTTAAAGGTTTCTAACTAGTAATATAATTATTTAGTTGTCTTGTGTGTAAAATATCTTTGTGGCTACATTTGGGGACATTTTCCTAAAATTTTGCTTATTTATGTTTTTTGCTCAAGTTAATTAGAAGCCCCTATACATTTTTATATTAGAATTCATATATATATATATATATATATATATATATATATATATATATATATATATATATATATATATATATATATATATATATATGTATGTATATATATATATATATATATATATGTATGTATGTACACGCATATGCAAAAAAGCTAGTGTTACATTTTTTTTTTTTCGTGCTTGTTGTTTATAGTATAATATTCTTAAATGACATAAAGCCTTTAACTTCACATAGTAACATTATTATTTATATTAGTAAGCAATAATTTGAATAAATAAGAGTTAGACATGTATTTAAAATATTTTTCTTGATATTTTTGTAAAAAATTATATTTACTAATATAAAGATTTAAGTAGTTTGATCCAAGTTCTAAAATGTTTTGATGTTAAAGACTATACCGTCTTTTTTGTTTTCCTTTTTACACAAATTTTGTACTTTTTTTTTTCTGCACTTTAATATTGTCTAAGCTAACATAAAATCATAAAATTTACTATTAAAACAGTACTAAAAATTCGGGAAAAAATGACCACAAAAAGCGACCAAAGTTGGTCCCTAAACAGTGAAAAGAAAATGCGTCCAAACAGGCTTGGTCGCTATTTTGCTGGTCAATTTAACATAGAGACCAAAGTTGGTCGCTAACCAACTTTGGTCTCTATGTTAAATTGACCAAATATTTCGGGTATCAAAAAAAGAGACCAACTTTGGTCACTATATTATTTTAATAATATAAATTTAGCGACCAAATTCGGTCTCTATTTTTAAATTATATTATTTATTTATTTATTATTATAAAAAATATAGCAACCAACTTTGGTCTGTAAATAAAATATAATATTTTAAAATCTGAAAAATAGGGATCACAGTTG
>ML396755.1:1981-19621 GCA_005239525.1 Nicotiana knightiana | reverse complement strand
ATCATTATCATCACTGTCTGATGAATCTTCATTATCAAGACGGTAATGAGAAGGGTCATTTCGTTGTGGACGAGAAGAACGATCACGGGGAGGACGGGAGGAACTAACACGGGGAGGATGGAAGGAACGCTCACATTCAAGTTGAGCCTCTGGCGATGGCTCGCGAGACCGGGGAATCGGGAAAGCTCCAGAAGCTAGGAGAGATTTAAGCTGAGCTTGCATACCTTCGTACTGAGCTTGCATGCCTTGGTACTGAGCTTGCATGCTAACGTACTGAGCATCTCTAAGCCTTTCTCGTTCCTTGGATGCTTCTAGCTCGCTTGTGAGCTTTGTCACAGTCCCCCGCATAGTGTAGAGGCTCTCCTCACAGAGTTGCTCGGCTTGCGAGGAAGTTCCTATTCCTTGCATTCCACAGTGATAGCGGTGGAACTTCTTATTAGGAAGCCCGTATACCTTCCCATATTTTGCACCGCCAGCCGCCTGCATCCATAGTCTTTCTGCATCCTCCTCCGAAATATGGATTGGCTCGCCCGACTCATTAGGTGGCTGACTGCGTATGAATTCCTCCATGTCAACTCTGAAGCGATCCTATAAGAAATTTTTTATTTAATTAGTATTTGAAAGATTATATTAGAGTATATCAGAATACTTAATGAAAAGAGAAAACTTACATGTACAGTCGATGATCGGTCGTCGACCCACCTTTCTGGATCAGTCTCTTTCTTTTTCTTGACAATATGAGTCTCCTTGAATAACTCATCTTGCTTCATTGGACGACCCAACTTCTTTTCCTGAAAATTCATAAATTATAGTTAATAAACAGAATAGATATACTTTGAAAATTAAAATAAATGAATAAATTACGTACCAATCTTCTTTTTATAGTCCCTTGGCTGATCGCACCTCCAGTGTGCAAGGAGCCTCCCTTCTCGGATGCGCGAGCTTTCTTTCCTTTTTCGCTCTTCTTTAAGAACTCCGCGGTAAGCCACTGCCTTTGCAAATCCCTCCAAAAATCATCAAGCAACCAGTTAGGCTTCTGGTTGTACAGTCTAGCGTTGGAGAAACTATGCGACAACCGCTTCCGAGCCTTAAGATTAAAATTACGCGCCACCTCCGCGCTATAGCGGTGTTCCCATACACACTTGCTCTGTATTTCAAAAGTTAAATATTGTATGAAAATATCATAAATATAAATAATTATAAAGCTTAAAAGAAAATTTATACCTTAAATTCATTGAAAATTTGCTCCTTCAGCGAGAATGGGAATTCGCTCCAACTCGTATAAGAGGCATCATAAAGCTTTCTGGTGGCGTTGGTGATTATCTTCGTAGTAGTGTTACTTAGGATGAACCTGCAATTTAACAAAAAAAAACACATTAATATATTAGTACAAACTGTACAAAACAATAAACATAAAAAAATCAAGTTGCTCTTACCCATCACCCTCAGGGACTATGATGATCCTGCCATACTTATCCTTATGCACCTTCTCGTCATCATCAGCATCATCGAAACAGGTACATTAGATGCATGTGTGGAAGGTGTAGGGGGTCAGAGCTAGTATCTCGCAGGCGAAGGCCTGTAAAAGATGGTGCCGATGAGGAAGATGGATGTGATCCCTGTGACTGCGATATCGCGGGATCGACTGGAAGCTGCTGTGATACTGATGCGTCCGACCCCCGTGGTTGTGGCACCAGTGGCTGTGACCCACGTAGTTGTGACCCCCGTGGCTGTGGCCTGGATAGATGTGAGACATGTGCTCGTGAGGCAGTTGGACTGTATGCTGGACGTACAGTGGGCACTGTGCTGAAAGACCCGGTGTCTGCACAAAGATGTAGTTGGGCTGGTGATGCTGTGGATCCTCATAATATCCATCGGGTGGAGGATAAGACATAGGCGGCGCCTATGAAGAGAGTGGAAAAGAGGGAGGATAAGAGGGAGGAGTATCTTCTACTCTCCTCTTTCCCTTCTTAGCCTTTCCTTTACCCCGAGAACCCGTAGGGTCATCGTTACCCCGACCCTTGCCTGTCATCTGCATAAAAATTACATATTTAGATTGAAACATATAATAAAATAGCTATAAAATGAGAAGTAGTAAAGAAACCAACTTTTTAAAGCTCATCGACGTATTGTTCCTCGTCCAAGGATTCTTCTTCTGAACTAGTTTGTGCTTCATCAATTGATTCTTCTTCAACATTTTCTATCATTGTTACTTCATCTATGTCAAATTCTTCCAATATGTGTGCAGGATGTTCCAAATCATTTTCTAAAAGTTCGTCCACTATTTGGTGAACACTGGAGATATCATTTTGATAAGCAACATCTAACATATTCTCGACTTCCACCCTATCTACAGGTTTAGTTTTAATTACAACCCACCAATCTGACTTATTCTGCCGCAATGGATAAGGAGCATAATACACTTTCCTAACATTATGTGCAATAATGAAAGGATCATAGCGATCATACTCCCTCGTATGATTAACCTCAATTATGTTGTATTGGTTGTGTACTCTTGTACCTCTTGTTGGATGTGGGTCAAACCAATTGCATCTAAAGAGTATCAATTTCTTATATGGATAACCAGTATATTCTAGTTCAATTATTTCTTTGAGCACACCATAATAATCAATATCTCTAACTTGGTTGCCATCGCCTCCTTGAACCCACACCCCGCTGTTGTTGCTATTTTTATTTTTAGAGCAATTCTCTGTATGAAACTTGTAACAATTCACAACGTACTTAGATATTGTTCTGACCTGAAGCCTAGGTCCCCAAGATATCCTAATCGTTTTTAGTTAATTAATTCATATCTTAACGGTTCAACTCATATCCTAAATGTTCAATTCATATCCTAAAGGTTCAACTCATATCCTAAATGTTGAATTCATATGCTAAAGACAATACATAATTTAAATCTAACTAAACTAAATTCAACACTAATTAAACTAATTAGTTAATAAAATTATTTAACAAATCTAATTAAAACAAGACCTTAAACCCTAATCCTCAATAAAATACAATGTTCACAAAATTGAAACACTAAATCAAACAATAAACTACAATGCTTCTACATCTATAAACTATTTGTATAGATGTTCCATCTATACAAATAAAACAAGAACAAATTAATTTAGTTAATTCATATCCTAATCATTTTTAGTTAATTAATTCATATCCTAAAGGTTCAACTCATATCCTAAATGTTCAATTCATATCCTAAAGACAATACATAATTTAAATCTAACTAAACTAAATTCAACACTAATTAAACTAATTAGTTAATAAAATTATTTAACAAATCTAATTAAAACAAGACCTTAAACCCTAATCCTCAATAAAATACAATGTTCACATAATTGAAACACTAAATCAAATAATAAACTACAATGTAGACATAATTGAAACTAAAACTAGAAAAAGATTCAAGATTCAAGTTCAAACTTACCTTTTTTTAAGGTGGAGAATGAGAGATAGGGTGGTGGGAGGCGGCAGTGGGTGGTCCGGCGAGAAGTGGCGGCGACAAGGGGAGGCCCGGCGAGCAGTGGTCCGGCAATGGGTGGGGGGCGGCAGTGGGAGTGACAGAGAAGGGGAGGGAAGGAAAGAGAGGAGAAGGGAAATTTTTGGGGAGGGGGCTTTTGCATCCGTACCCACTTTTTGTGCCACATTTTAACTTTATAAAACGTTTTTGTCTTTGTAAATGGGGAACTTCAGCATACGGGGCTGAAGTTCCCTAGTTATAAAGACAAAAACTTAAGCATACGGGGTTGAAGTTCCCAAGTTATAAAGACAACAACTTCAGCATACGGGGCTGAAGTTCCCTAGTTATAAAGACAAAAACTTAAGCATACGGGGTTGAAGTTCCCAAGTTATAAAGACAACAACTTCAGCATACGGGGCTGAAGTTCCCCAGTTTACAAAGACAAAATATTTTATTTTTCTTTTTACTTATTACAACTAAAATTATTAAAAAAAATTTATTAGAAGCTTTAAATAATTATTTTATTTAATTAAAGTTATTATAAATAATTATTCGCTAGGTAATTAATTTTAATAGATTATAATGGCATCTATGTAAAGTAATTTTTTAAGTTATATTTAAGTATATGACTAATTTCATACGCATACATAAATTATATTGTAATTGATGATCAATCTTATACATTACTAAGTACGAATAATTAATGAATTGATAAATCAATATAATTTAATATAAATGTAATCCGTTAACACTTTTGTAATACAAGAGATGAATACACTAAAATATAGTCTAACATGCTATATATGGAGTTAAAATTGTACAACGAGCTATTATGTTAGTGTATGTATGTATATGGCATTCATTCATCACAACGTTATAAGTTGATGAATCAATCGTACAACGAAGCATATTATACTTATATATATATATATAGACATACACACACACACAGAGACACTTTACTGTAATGCTCTATATATATATATATATATATATAAGAACATGAAGCGCTAGGAAAACAGGGTCATGTTATTTTAGGGATTGATACGTATATACGGCTATCAAAGTGTGTGTGTGTGTGTGTGTGTATGTATATATATATATATAACACACTTCGTGCTGCTTTCACTACGTATATAGCATGTTATAATATATGATAGTAGTATTCATTATTTGTATTATAACAGAGTTAATGAATTACATTTATTCATCACTAGGTTATAATATATATTTACAATTATTTTTTAATAATTTTCTTCAATTTAGCGACCAACTGTGGTCGCTTTTCCCGACAGACCAATCGTTAACTATGTAATTACTTTTAATAGATTATAATAAATTATAATAGCATCTATGTAAAGTAATTTTTTAAGTTATATTTAAGTATATGAGTAATTTCATACACACGCATAAACTATATTGTAATTGATTATCAATCTTATACATTACTACGTACAAATAATTAATGAATTGATAAACCAATATATATATATATATATATATATATATATATATATATAGACATACACAGAGAGACACTTCATTGTAATACTATAACGTATATAGAACTTATTATAGTATATGTTAGTGTGTGTATATATATCACACACTTCGTGGTGCTTTAACTACATATATAGAGTATATGATAGTAGTACTCATTATTTGTATTATGACAGAGTTAATGAATTACATTTATTCATCACTAGGTTATAAGTCGATGAATCAATTTACAAGTGTATAAATCCCTAAAATAACCCGACCTTATGTTACTAGCACATCATGTATATATATACAAGCGACCATTTTCCCTTTTTATTGTAGTCTTCTTACGTTCTTGCTATTTTTTGTGTAATTTCGAGTTAAAAAAGCTTATTTTTTCAGTAATTGTTAATTTTAAATATTTGATATTGTTATTTGCAGCATGGAAATTTAGGCACGGGTGAATAGTCCTCATGCTGTGTATTATATACTATATTTACTTATGTTTAGAGCAACCACGGCCTTGATGTGAGCTAGCTCTAAGTGCAGTTATTATGTTATGTAAGAGGTTGTGAAATATAATCTAAGTGCTATTTTAATTTTATAAACGAGAAGTTAATTCCTTGAACCAGTAGCACAGTTAGAAACTCGATAGAGAACATATACTTGCTATTGCTGGTACAAATGAACTGCTTCAGATTCAAACTATACCTCTCGACTTTATCCCCATAAGTAGGGGTGTTCATAAAAACCTAAAAAATCGAATCAAATCGAAAATCGAATCAAACCGACCAAAAAAATCGATACTTTTTAGGTTAGGTTTGATTTTGGTTTCGAATTTTACAAACCGGTCAAATTTGGTTTGGTTTTGGTTTTAATAAAAAAATAACCGAAAAAACCCGAATCAAACCAACTATAGGAGTAGCTATTTAAATTTATTATTACACCTATATATATGTACATTTTTATATAAAGTTTCTAAAATATTATGGTACATATTAGTTGTTTGTATTTTAAGTCTAATTCTTTGCTATTACAATAATATAATTATTTGCCTTTACATTCTAGTTTGATTGATAGTTTTCTTTTAATAAGTACAAGAATTATTTCATGTAAAAAAAATAACTGACTTTTAATTGAGTACTTAAATTATTCATCACTATTTTATTCAATTATCATCAATATATCATGGTAAATGATAGATTTCTCAAAGAGCAATTGGTTTGATAGTGTTACGTTGAAAATGTAGTCTCCGGAATATGTGTTTGGTAGTGTNATATATATATATATATATATATATATATATATATATATAGACATACACAGAGAGACACTTCATTGTAATACTATAACGTATATAGAACTTATTATAGTATATGTTAGTGTGTGTATATATATCACACACTTCGTGGTGCTTTAACTACATATATAGAGTATATGATAGTAGTACTCATTATTTGTATTATGACAGAGTTAATGAATTACATTTATTCATCACTAGGTTATAAGTCGATGAATCAATTTACAAGTGTATAAATCCCTAAAATAACCCGACCTTATGTTACTAGCACATCATGTATATATATACAAGCGACCATTTTCCCTTTTTATTGTAGTCTTCTTACGTTCTTGCTATTTTTTGTGTAATTTCGAGTTAAAAAAGCTTATTTTTTCAGTAATTGTTAATTTTAAATATTTGATATTGTTATTTGCAGCATGGAAATTTAGGCACGGGTGAATAGTCCTCATGCTGTGTATTATATACTATATTTACTTATGTTTAGAGCAACCACGGCCTTGATGTGAGCTAGCTCTAAGTGCAGTTATTATGTTATGTAAGAGGTTGTGAAATATAATCTAAGTGCTATTTTAATTTTATAAACGAGAAGTTAATTCCTTGAACCAGTAGCACAGTTAGAAACTCGATAGAGAACATATACTTGCTATTGCTGGTACAAATGAACTGCTTCAGATTCAAACTATACCTCTCGACTTTATCCCCATAAGTAGGGGTGTTCATAAAAACCTAAAAAATCGAATCAAATCGAAAATCGAATCAAACCGACCAAAAAAATCGATACTTTTTAGGTTAGGTTTGATTTTGGTTTCGAATTTTACAAACCGGTCAAATTTGGTTTGGTTTTGGTTTTAATAAAAAAATAACCGAAAAAACCCGAATCAAACCAACTATAGGAGTAGCTATTTAAATTTATTATTACACCTATATATATGTACATTTTTATATAAAGTTTCTAAAATATTATGGTACATATTAGTTGTTTGTATTTTAAGTCTAATTCTTTGCTATTACAATAATATAATTATTTGCCTTTACATTCTAGTTTGATTGATAGTTTTCTTTTAATAAGTACAAGAATTATTTCATGTAAAAAAAATAACTGACTTTTAATTGAGTACTTAAATTATTCATCACTATTTTATTCAATTATCATCAATATATCATGGTAAATGATAGATTTCTCAAAGAGCAATTGGTTTGATAGTGTTACGTTGAAAATGTAGTCTCCGGAATATGTGTTTGGTAGTGTATGTCTCATATTTAAGAAAAAAATCGATAAAAACTGAATCGCTAAAAAACCAACTTAATTGGTTTGGTTCCAACATTTTAAAAACCGATTTACTTGGTTTGATTTCTTTAGGGAAAAATCGATCCAAACTGAACCATGAACACCCCTACCCATAAGAGAGTAATCAGAGGCGGAACTAGAATACCGGGAACGGGTTCGACCATCGAACCAACCAGTAACTTTGGTCCGAAACTTGTATTTTTCTTAAAGAATTCATTGAATATATTTATAAATTATTAATTTAAAACCCAATAATTTAACACGATTAGAATCACGAATGTATAAGCTTGAAATCCTTTGAACATCGTGGAAGAATTAATGCATAATGAGCCCTAGGAGGCATTAATGTAGATTGCTAGTATATCGCAGGTACCTTTCACTTTTACTACATTCAGTTCATTTCAAGTTAATTTTTCCGTTTTGCAACATTTAATTAATTAATGTACTTAATAACATTAGCTGACCATGCCATTATATAATCTTCTTCCTATGCAGATTTTCCTTAGTACCTTAATTCTAATACTTTAGCAAAGATGGCATATAAGTTAATGCTTCTCGTTGTTTTGGGTGTTCTTGTTCAAACTTCCTCTGCAAGGAAGCTTCTCGGGGATTCTTTTTTACCTAATTTTGACTTAAATGGAGGGTTTGACCAAATTCTAGGAGGTCTTGGTGGTGGTGGTGGCGGTGGCGGTGGCGGTGGTGGTGGTGGAGGAGGTAGTAACGGTGGTTCTGGTGTTGGCTTTGGATATGGAGAGGGTCATGGATCAGGCGCAAACAGCAGTGGTGGCGGTGGTGGAGGAGGAGGCGGAGGTGGTGGTGGTGGTGGTGGTAGTAATGGTGGGTCTGGTTATGGCTTTGGATATGGCGAGGGTCATGGGTCAGGTGCTAATGGCGGTGGTAGAGGAGGTGGTGGAGGTGGCGGCGGCGGTGGTAAAAATGGTGGTAGTGGTTTTGGTTTCGGAGAAGGATGGGGCCATGGTGGTAGTAGATTTTGATACCACTTTTTCGCTCAAATAATTTTATTATTTGGCGTGATATAATTCTATTCTTTATTAATTGTAGTAATAATCTGCTTGATCAAGATTTTTATGTTAATCTTAATTAGATCGATCTTGTTGCATATTCAAATAAGCAAAAATCTTTATTCTGTAATAACAGACGAAAAGTAATAGAGTCAGTTTTTGGTGTATGATTTTGAATTTGACAGAAGTTACATGCTCTTCTGTACTTATGTTATTACATCTGAATAATTGTCTTAATCTTCATTCATTTACATAAAATTTCATCGTATGAATTTCTCTCAAAAATGGGTAAAAATATCTATAATACGTCCAATGTGATTTTACTCTTTTTTTTTGGATATTCCGCACAATTATAACTCAGTGCATCGAGTTGCCGTTAAAATATTCAAACTCAATTTTCATTCTTGTTGCTTTTCTTAATCATTTTTTGTAAAAACTAAACATCGGTTTAGCTTTCTTTTTTTTTTCTTCCTCGTTTACTTAAACAAAGCTATTTGTTGTTAATTTTCTTAGCAACTGGGAGAAGGGGCGGAGCTAAAGTGTTGGGAGCAAGTTCGATCAAACCTAGTAACTCTAATTCGAATACTGTACTTGTCTTAAAAAATTCATTGAATATGAATAAATTATTAATTTAGAATCTAGTAACTAAAAACGATTAGAATCCTAAACTCATAAGCTTGAAATCCTGGTTCCACCTCTGAGTGAGAGTTAAAAAAATGCAGTTCGATGGTCAAAGCATCCCGCATTTACGTAGGGTCCCGGAAAGGGTCTTACCTCAAGAGGAATAATATAAATTTCCTACCCTAATACAAGCATTAATGACTACGTCCACAACTCATATCAACTTTACTGATACTCCAAAAGTGAGATTACTAGTACTTTGTAAGTATTCAACACGTGAAGATGGTCCACTCACCAGTGTACTGTATATATGTGAGAGAACAATCTCAGCCAAGAGATATTGAACAGCCAAATGGCAAACCAAAGGCCTCATTCTTTCACTAAAAAAATCAGAAGGGAAATCCAAATCTAAAGCAAGGACCAATCAGCTTCTGCTTAGGTGTACACTTTGTGATCCTCAAAATCCATTAATTTCCATATAAAAACCTCCCTTTCCCAAGCAGTTTAATATAGAGTAAGTTTTTTCATAGTTCAAACTTAGCGTCAGCAACAAAGAAGATAGAAAATTCTTCAAATGGCTACTTCTGCAATTCAACAATCTGCATTTGCTGGACAGACAGCTCTAAAGTCACAGAATGAACTCGTTAGGAAGATTGGTAGCTTTAATGGTGGTCGTGCTACAATGAGACGTACCGTTAAAAGTGCCCCACAAAGCATTTGGTAATTTCTTAATTTCTTATCCCATTTTGAATGAATTATATTTTCATAGTTGTTCGTGTCGATTATTTATATGATAGTCTAGTGCACTAAATTTTTGCTATGCACAAAAATCGAAAAAAAGATCGGACCATATTATGTCTATCGCAACCTTATCTTGTATTTCTGCAAGCATCTGTTTTCATTACTTAAATTTTTTGACCTTCTGGTTACGTGAGCTGTTTTGTCAAGATTTCCTTTCGCGTCAATTATTAGATACGCTAAAAATTAAAAAGATATTTAACACACCTATGTTGTAGTCCACCGAAAAAGTAAAATTTTAATTTGACTAATTTAGAGCTTGATGACATAAATGTAACAACATATTGTGGCTTGATTAAATAGGTATGGAGAAGACAGGCCAAAGTACTTGGGACCATTCTCCGAGCAAACTCCATCTTACTTGACTGGTGAGTTCCCTGGTGATTACGGGTGGGACACTGCTGGACTCTCAGCTGACCCAGAGACATTCGCTAGGAACCGTGAGCTTGAGGTGATCCATTGTCGATGGGCTATGCTTGGTGCTTTGGGTTGTGTCTTCCCTGAAATCCTTTCCAAGAATGGTGTTAAATTCGGTGAGGCAGTTTGGTTCAAGGCTGGATCTCAAATTTTCTCAGAAGGCGGTCTTGACTATCTTGGTAACCCAAACCTTATCCATGCACAAAGCATTCTTGCCATTTGGGCCGCCCAAGTTGTGCTCATGGGCTTAATTGAAGGATACAGAGTTGGTGGAGGCCCACTTGGTGAAGGTCTTGACAAGATCTATCCTGGAGGAGCTTTTGACCCACTTGGGCTCGCTGATGATCCCGAAGCATTTGCTGAGTTGAAGGTGAAGGAAATCAAGAACGGCCGATTGGCTATGTTCTCAATGTTTGGTTTCTTTGTTCAAGCTATTGTCACAGGAAAAGGACCAATTGAAAACCTTTTCGATCACATTGCTGACCCTGTTGCCAACAACGCTTGGGCTTTCGCCACTAACTTTGTACCCGGAAAATGAAATGTGTTGCCTGTAATATGTAAAATCTGTGGAAGTAGCTGCTTCATATTATTGATGTGACATGAACTTGCTAATACTCTTTAAGATAATCATTTAAAGATTTCCATGGTAGAAACATAACTTTTTAGATATCTTAATGCTATATAAAGTAACGATATTTCAATGAGTTTTTTTTTAATTTTGTACTGTTAAAGTATGAACTTTTTAATACTAAATTCCACCATGTCTACTTACTATTGCCAGTTCCTTAACCTACAATAAAGGGTTAATTTTATGAGATATAGAAGAGAAATTGTATAATTTTAAAAGAGTTAATACCCTAAACCCCTTTAACTATTATATTTTTATCAGTTTGCTACTTAAACTATTCGGTGTCCCCAAAACACCCCTGGATTATATTGCCCTTCATATTAAAATTCGTTCGTTGATGTCCTGCATAACATGTGTAAATACTTGCTTGGGAACACGTGATAGCTGAAAAAATTCATCAAAATGGCCCACCTGACATAAAATAAGTGCAAATTAACCTAACACTCTTTCAAATTTATTTTTTTAGTAAATATTCTTCTTATTTCAGTTATATCCACCTTTCTTCTTCATTTTTTCACTATTCTTCCTTATTTTTTCACCTTTCTTCTTTATTTTTCACCTTCTTCATTTTTTTAACCTTTTTTCTTCAGTTCTCCATATGAGTTTCTTTTGGAAAAAAAATTTCCCTCCCTTGTTTCCTCTGAAATAATTTATTCTTTTTCTTGTTTTAGTCTTCTTTCATATCTTACACATATTGTTGAAAGAATACCAATTTAAATATTCTTACTAAACTCAACACCTTGTAGAGAATAAAGTTGAAACTCTTGAATCTTCTTTATATAATCTGAAATTAGAGAATGTAATTGCTTGCCAATTGATTTTTTATTTGCGAACTTTTATATCGTGTAATCGATTTATGTAATATAAGATGATTTTTAAGAAATGCATAAAGTACTTATTCAATAAGAGTCTTGCATTAAGTACAATTACAATTAAACCCAAAATTAATACAATACAATAGATATTATTTTGACAAAAACTCCTAGAATTAATCAATCATCCGAAAGCATCACATCATGAATAAAATACATAAAAAATTTTGTACAAACCATAAGTATATTGTTAGACAAACGCACCTCTAAAAGTCCAATACGAGGTTTTAATATATAGGAAAATATAGTTCATGGGATTTTTGGGGATCCCAGATAGTTTAAGTAGGAACATGACCAAAAAAATTATAGTTTATGTGGGTTTGAGGCTGAGTTATAGCCACATGTAGTGCTACATGTCATGTTTTTTCAGATAATTAGGAACGTGTACTAGACGCACCTCTAAGAATGTAATGAGGGGGTTTTAATATGAAAGGCAATACGATTCTGGGGGTTTTTGAAGACACCGAATATTTTAAGTAGGAAACTGACAAAAATATAATAGTTTAAGGAAATTTTAGGGTATTAATTAAAACGTAAAAGATAAGGGGGACGAGTTGTATTTTTAGACAAACTAGGGTTTTTTCTAAATCTCACATGTACAAAGTGCTATACAACCTGTATAAAAGTTAGATGCACAAGGAATAAAAAGGGAAAAACTTCAAAATTCAACGCATGTATATAATAGCGTAGCTTCATCAGGTCTTGATATTTATGGAATGAATAATTTACGTTCATAATTGAGTTATGGTGTTATGAGTTCAAAATGATTAATTATTTTTATCCGCATGGATACCTAGAACCAAAATTTAATCTAAAGTTTCATATAAAAAAGGAGCTATATACAAGTGTAGTATGAGTAAATTGTCCTTCATTGAAAATGCTTGTTGGTGTTACGATGGTGAATGCAAAATATTTTTTGAAAAATAATGTATATTAAAGGTTATTAATAATATTAGAAAATTTGATTAATATTTTAATGAAACTTTTTTAGTATTAAAATCTATTATTAATGTTTTGGGACAAGTGATATGAAGCTAAAATTAAAAAACGAATGACTTCCGGCGGTAAGTGAAAGAAGGTTAAATTTCTTTTCTAGATAGAAATGTTTTTCTTGAAAATTATGTTTTGATAATTTATCATCGAAATATTTTTCTTAATTTCTGATGGTTAATACTTCAATACCACGCAGGAGGGGGTTGGGGGTGGGGGAGGGGAAGGGAGGGGAGGGGAGGGAGTGATTTGTTCGGTGTCCAATATTTTTCATGTGCACAGATTATAGAAGGACCTGGTCCTTCTACGAGTTCCTTATACTACAGTTGCGGAATAATAAATGTAGAAAGTAAAGAACACAAGTAATTTTACGTGAAAAACACCCGACTAAAAGGTAAAAAAAAACCACGACCTACATCCCTGTAGGATTTTTCGCAACACCTCACTAAATCACAGAGCCAAACAACAACGTTTACAAAAACTCTTGTAAACCTAAGAATTACCTCTAACCCTTGTGGAAACCAGTCTCAGATTGTTGCGATAACTTCAAGATAACTGTAACTTGAACAATACAACTCAAAGTACCTAGTACAAATGTTTCTAGAGAAAGCTGAAAGGTACAACTCGAAAGGCCTACTATAATTGAATTAGAATAAAATACAGACACTTGAAACTTGTTCTTCTATCTAGTTCATGTAGCTTCATGTTCATACACTTGAAACATACAAGAATTGCTTGCAAAATGCCTTGCAATTTTACTCTCAATTACTGCTTAACTTTAGCGTTTGTGCCTCACTTATAAAAGAGAACATCCTGAAATATATAGAATTAGTAGGATTAAGATTAACCAGAGTTCTAATATTGTACTCTTTCTTTGTGGAAAATTCTAGTTAACTTCAATCTCTAACTCTTTCCTTATTTAGGATGGAGTTCTCTTTAAGTAAGGAGTCATATCCCTTATAAATTATGCAACTTTTTCGTTCAGGTGTGATGACCCAAAAGGTCATCCTATGTTAATTTATCTAAATCTGTGTTCCGAGGCCCCGAAAACTTCCATTAATCTCACCTCGATATGAGTGTGCAGCCCGACCATGTAACCGGGAAGCTTTGATGTGAAAACTAGATGAAAAGTTAATTTTATAATAATTAATTGATTAAAGTTTACTTTGGTCAATATTTTTAGTAAACGGTCCCGGACCCGAGATTTGACGGTCCCGGAGGGTCCGTGGGAAAATAAGGGACTCGGGCGTATGCCCGGAATCGAATTTCGAGGTCCCAAGCCCGTGAAATGAATTTTTAAAAAAAATTATTTTCTGGAAATAACTAAGGTTTTTGAAAATGAATATTAATGTGAAAACCATGTTACCGGGCCCTTATTATGGTTCCGGATCCCGAAACAGGGTTAATATATGTCATGTGAGTTATCTGTAAAGTTTGGTGTAAAACGAACTTGAAATGACGTGTTTCGGATCAAAATCGGAATAATTAAGCCTTATGAAGTTTTAAGAAAATTCTATGAGTTTTGAGGTTTAATTCCTTATTTTTTATGATACTTTGGTGATTTAAATGCTTGAATAAGTTCATAGGATGATTTTGAAGTCGTGTGTATATTTGGTTTTGAGCCCCGAGGGCTCGGGTGAGTTTCGGGTAGATGTCGGGGTGCAAAAGAGTTGGAAAATATGGTTTTTTTCTTATCTGTTGTTGGTGTTCTGTGTTTTGCTCTCCGCGATCGTGGTGTGACTCACGCGATCGCGATGTGTCTATGGTTGGGGGTGGGAAATTACCCTACGTGAACGCATGGCCTTGGACACGATCGCAGTTCCTGGGGGTGGTGCTCCACGCGATCGCGAGGAGCCTCACGCGATCGCATAGCGTTACAGGGATCTTGGGGCAGGGTAGCGTGTTGCTCTACGCGAACGCGATCGCTTGGTCGCGATCGTGATGGTCACTGTCCAGTACTTCCGCGATTGCAGTCTCTTGTTCGCGATCGTGTAGGTCTAAAACGCAGTACTCTCCGCGATCGCGTAGAGTAAATTTGCCCAGTGATTTATAAAGTTCAAAATAAGAATGGTTACGGGATTCTTCTCATTCTTCACCTTTTTCTTCTTCTCCAACCCCCATTGAAGACCTCCCTCCTCTATAGCCATTTGGGTAAGTGTTCCTAACACCAATTTCTTCCACTTTCCTTCCATAATCACTAGAATCTAGGCCTAGAATCTTAAAATCAAAGTAGAAATTAGGGATTTTGGGTAGAGTTAGGATTTATGGGATTTTGGGTAATTCAACCTCAATTTGGGGTCGGATTTCAAAACAAATCATATATTTGAACTCGTGGGGGTATGAGTGATCGTTTTGGTCCGAGCTTCGTGTTTGGACCAAGCGAGCCCGAGGTCGAAGTTTGGTATTTTTGGAAGAATGCTAGGAAATGGATAATAAGGCTATGGGATCGATTTATTGAGTCATTATTGATATACTTAAGTTAATTATGTCTAGATATTGTTGTTCCGGAGTTGAATTCAAAAGGAAAGGCGGTGTTAGAGGCTTGATTGCTATTTTTGGACCCAATGTAAGTGTCGTGCCTAACTTTGATGAGGGAATAGGAATCGTATGCTATGTGCTAAGTGTTTATCATGTCCAATGCATAGGTGAGGTGACGAGTACCTATGCATTGTGTGTCAAGCATGCCCGTGAGTCCATTTTTGATGAAATTCTTGTTCTTACTTCCATATGTATTGTATCATGAATTTGGCTCTACTTGGAAGTTAATTGTTGTTGAAAATCCTCGTTGATGAACTTGTGATGTAATGGTTCTATTGAGGACCCAACTATAAAGGATATACTTGAAAAGGTTGGTTATAGTTGAGACCCCTTACGGGGCAAAATTGTTATGATAATGACTGGTATTTTCCCCTTATTGGGCGATCATGATTTGTGATTCCACTATGCTACATCCTTTGCCATTTTGATAATTGTCATTGCGGTGGTGAGGAAGAGAGCAAAATCACAAAAGATGATGTCGTGCCATGATTTACATTGATTACATCATATATTGCATAGTGAGGAAGAGGGTAAGAGCACAAAGGGTGATGTCGTGCCATGATTTACATTGATTACATCATATTTTGCATAGCGAGGAAGACAGTAAAAGCACGAAGGGTGATGCCGTGCCATGATTTGCATTGATTACATCATATATTGCATAGTGAGGAAGAGAGTAAAAGCACGAAGGGTGATGTCGTGCCATGATTACATTGCCATACATGATACATTGCATTGTGAGAAAGAGAGTAAAATCACGAAGGGTGATGTCGTGCCATGATTCATGTTATCTTACATCGTACATTGCATTGTGAGGAAGAGAGTAAAAGCACGAAGGGTGATGCCATGCCATTAATTATATTTCTGGCATTATGTTTGTTTCATTAGCATATTTCTGATAAATTACCTTCTTGTCTGCTCCTATGTGCTTAATTAACTGCTCTATCTTACTTGTTACCCTATTATCTGCTCCCGTATCCCCCTATGTATTTGTTTATCTCTTGCTTTGTTTTTCCACGATATATGTTGTATAATAGGACAGGTTAACGTTTGTTGTCAAGTCTAGCCTCGTCACTACTTCGGCCGAGGTTAGGCTCGGCACTTACTCAGTACATGGGGTCGGTTGTACTGATGCTACACTGCACATCTTATTGTTGTGCAGATCCCGCACTCGGACCCAGTGGACAGCGTTGAGGGAGTCTCCTTTAGTCCACCCCAGAGGCTTCAAGGTATACCCGCTGGCGTTCGTGGGCCTTGGTGTCTCTCCTATCTCTAATTCTTCATTTTTGTCTTGTCTTTCCTCTAGTTTTTCAGAGACAGTCATGTATTTCCTTTCAGACTTTGTATTAGCACTCCTATAGACAGTTCGTGAGTTGGTCACTCCAGGTTTTGGGGAATTATTGCGATGTTGTATTGTGTTATCTTTACTTAGCTTTGAAACTTTATCTATTTCCGTTATTAAAAATTGTGAACTGTTTTTATCTTATTCTGTTAATTCGGTGTTATCATGTTAGTTCAACTGTACACGTTGGCTTGTCTAGCGGGTTCAATATTAGATGCCATCACGGCCGAAGGTGGGATTTCGGATCGTGACAAGTTGGTATCAGAGCTCTATATTTCTTAAATCTCACAACTCATGGACAACTCGGTAGAGTCTGAGGGATCGGTACGGAGACGTCTGTATTTATCCCCCAGAGGCTGCAAAGTTAGGATGACTCCACATTTCTTTTCATCTCTGTCGTGCGATATAAATTCTGAGTAATGATTGAGTTTCTATTATATTCTCTCACAGATGGCGAGGACGCGTGCTTCCCTTGGTTCCGCTCAGCAGCCCGACACTCCTGCTACAGCTCCTACGAGGGGTCGAAGTCGAGGACGAGGCCGTGCCAGAGGCTGGGACCGAGCTCAGCCTAGAGCAGCAGCCCCAGTGGAGGACTGATCACGCTCAATTATGTCCTATAAAAAGACTAAACGGGCGCTGCAAATATAAATCTGGGGTATTAAGCCCAAAGTCGATCCCACGAGGAATTGAACGTATCAATCGAGTTTATTAAATACTAAACTGGTGTTTAATCAAATTTCTCAAGACTTTTAAATATCAATTTGTGTTGTTTAACTAATTCTACTAACAAAATAATCAACTAGTAATTAATCTAACAATTTAATGTAAACAATAATATTAAAGGTCTAAGGTAATGGTTTCCCC
>ML396754.1:0-11096 GCA_005239525.1 Nicotiana knightiana | reverse complement strand
CCTTAGCAATAGAAACTGGATCAATATCAACTAAGCTCTCATTACTCTGAGAATCTATCTTCTTAGCTTTGTGAATATCTTCAATAGTCCGGTCTTCAAACAATATTGCATTACGACTTCTAATAAGTTTATTTTCAACTGGATCATAAAAACGATATCCGAACTCATCTTGACCATAACCGATAAAGATGCGCTGCTTAGTTTTGACATCCAGTTTCAATCTCTCATCTATAGGAACATGCACACAAGTATTACACCCAAAAACTCTCAGGTGATCATAAGAAACACCTTTGGCAAACCAAATTCTGTTTGGGACATCACCATGTAAAGCAACAACAGGAGAAACATTGATAAGATAGGCAACAATGTTAAGCGTTTACGTCCAAAATATATATGAAAGTTTAGTCTCTGAAAGAAAGCATCTAACTCTCTCAACTATAGTTCTATTCATTCTCTCTTCCAAACCATTCAATTGAGGTGTCTTGGGCGGAGCGTTCTAATGACGAATTCCTTGTTCCTTGCAATAGTTATCAAAGGGACCATAATATTCACCACCACTGTCAGTGCAAATACGTTTTAATCTTCCCCCCTCAGCTAAGGCCTGAAATTCCTTAAACATGCCAAGTGCTTGATCTTTAGATTTCAAAGAATACACCCAGAGTTTACGAGAATGATCATCAATGAAGGCCACAAAGTAAAGTGCATCAGCTTTTGACTTTACTTTAAAAGGACCACACAAATCAGAATGTACTGGCTCCAATAAATCGGGCTTTCTTAAAGGAGGATGGCTATGAAAGAAAACTCTTTTTCTGTTTGCCAGCTTAACAATGGATACGCATTTCCATCTTTTCTTGTTTCACCCTAGAAAGCAAACTCTTCTTAGCCGAACACGTAATCCCCCTCTTGCTCATATGAATTAATCTTCTATGCCACAATTCTGATAAAGTATCACATTCCATCAAATTTAAGGAATCATTGTGTCACATATAAATGAGAAGACTTGACTCCTCGAGCCACTACTAATAGCCTTTGGTAAGCTTCCATTGGCCATTAAAGTGGCCATTATGATAACTTTCGTCATCTAATCTTCCTGTGGAGATCAAATTAAAAGGAAAGTCTAGAGCATGCTTGACATCTTGAAGAACTAACGTTGAACCATTATTAGTTTTCAAACAAACTGTTCCAACACAAAATACCTTAACTTCACTGGCATTGCTCATTTTTAACACTCCAGAGTCAACATGAGTATAAGATGAGAAAAAGTCTTTCCTTGGTGTGACATGTGAAGTAGCTCCAGAATCTACTATCCAGCTCGTCTCATGGGATATCAAATTGATGATGTTTTCTTCATAAGCAAAAGGAAGGTCATCAGCAAAAATATTTTTCTCATTACTTTTAACTTTCTTTCCTTCTCTAGTGTCTTGCTTCAACTTGTAGCAAAACCGTTTGATGTGTCCTTTCTTGCCACAGTGGTTGTATGTAATATTATAGTATTTAGACCTTGACTTAGTTCTTCTATTACCTCTATTCCTCGAACCTCTTGTTCTATCTCTTCCCCGGTCTTCTGTAACCAAGATATCTTTTTGTGAGGACGAACCCTGAGATTTTTTCCTTACTTCCTCGTTCAACACACCACTTTTGGCATATTCCATAGTCACCTTAGCTCCAGGAGCTGAATTTGTCAAAGAAGCACAAAGAGTTTCCCAAGAGTTTGGCAGAGTATTAAGAGTCATTTGTATGATCAAGGATATGACTGCCCTCCTTGTATTTAAAAGTCATCAATTCCTTTAGTAGGAACAACTGTTGTTCCTAGTTTTTGAAGCATAGAAGGTCTCAAGCTTTTCCCACAACGATCTCGTATGTGTCTCATTTACAATATGATTGCGAACATTATCTTCAACCCATTGTCGTATATATCCATATACTTGTTTGTGCTCGAAATCCTACTCTTCATTTGATATACTCTCGGGTTTATGAGTTGCAAAAATACGTAGATGCATCTTCTTCACGAACAATAAATCTTTCATCTTCCTTCTCAAAACATTATAATTGATCCTATTCAACATACCATCTTGCTCACATTTTCCCCCATTCCGTAGAAACCCAAATAAGTAACCAAAGCTCAGATACCACTTTTATGACAAGAAAGAGGCAAATTCGAAAATAAAGAAGATAAAGAATACCAAATTTTTAACGTGTAAACCCCTTCTAATCGAAGGTGAAAACTATGGGACCACAAACATCAAAAAACTCTACTATAATAATAAGAGGGTTATAAATGTTCTCCAAATTGGATACACAACATGTGCCAAACACGGAACAACAATAGCAACAAGAGAAATGACAAATCAATTGAAGAAGGAGGAGAATCCACAAAACTGGAGCTACTGTTCAGGGATCGAAATCAGATTCTACGGGCCTCAAAATCTGATCTGCACCATTCAAAACAAAGATCAAAATGTTACAAACACTCAGTAAAATATTTAGCTTGATCCAACGGTTAACGAATCGACCAACGTAATTTGAAGCTTGTTGGAAAAAAAACTGCAGCAAAACAAACACTATTCTTCTCTCTTGATGAAAGCTCTCTCAAAAACTACTCTTATATGCGTAAGTCTTTCAAAGACTTATACCAATGAGCATAGAACAGTTCTCCAAGGTTGCCATATTTATAGATCATGAGTGGTGCTTTCTCTTAAAGCCAAAATCAACTCTAAATAGGAATAAACCAAATCCAATTTTGAATAGGAATGGAAACCAAAAGAAAATAGATTAGGTCATTGGGTCTTTGGTTGGACAACATGGTAATGAGCGCAATAATACTATGCATAAATCTATGAAGTCAACATTAATGGAAACTAGTTCTATCAAAATATATTCAAGTTGATACTAACCAACATTAATCTAAGCCATACTATGAAAGATTGGGAGAGGGTGGTTGAAGTGAGGGTGAGTATCAGTGTGTCCATTTCTGAGAACCATTTCGGTTTCATGCCGAGGCGTTCAACTATGGAAGTCATTCACATTGTGATGATATCGGTGGAGAAGTATAAGAAGATGAAGAAGGAATTGCACATGGAAGCCATTCACATTGTGATGTTATGATGGGGTTGCACCAAGGATCAGCTCTTAGTCCATTCCTATTTTCCATGGCAATGGACGCATTGACGAGACACATTCAAGGTGAGGTGCCATGATGTATGTTATTTGATGATGGCATAGTTTTAATTGACGAGGCGCGGGGTTCTTTTAACTAGAAGCTGGGGGTTTGGAGGCAGACCCTAGTGTCTAAGGGTTTCAAGTTGAGCAGGACCAAGACAGAATACATGGAGTGTAAGTTCAACAACGGTACCCGGGAAGGGGATATGGAGTTGAGGCTTGATACGCAAGTCATCCCCAAGAGAGGTAGTTTCAAGTATCTTAGATTTATAATACAAGGTAATGGGATGATTGATGAAGATGTCACGTATCGTATCGAAGCAAGATGGATGAAGTGGAGGCTCTCTTCCGGTGTCTTGTATGATAAGAATGTGTCGCTTAAACTTAAAGGTAAGTTCTACAAGGTTGTAGTTAGACCAACTATGTTGTATGAAGCAGAGTGTTGGCCGGTCAAGCACTCCCATTCCCATAAGCTAAAACTGGTTGAAATGAGGATGTTGAGGTGGATGTGTGGGCATACCCGATTGGATAAGATTAGGAATGAAGTTTTCGGGAAAAAGTGGGAGTGGCCCCTGTGGAGGATAAGATGCGGGAGGCGAGTTTGAGATGGTTCGGGCATGTTAAGAGGAGAAGTATAGAAGCCCCAGTTAGAAGGTGTGATCAGTTAGCCTCGGTGGACAGCAAGAGAGGTAGAGGTAGGCTTAAGAAGTCTTAGGGAAAGGTTATTAGGCGGGACATGGCGCAGCTGGAGCTGTCTGAGGACATGGCTCTAGAAAGGAGGGTGTGGAGGTAAAACATTAGGGTAGAATGCTCGTAGATAGTCGAGCGTTTCTGTTTGTCTTACTCAGTTCGCTAGCATTAGTGTTAATATGATATCTTTTATTCATAGATGGCTATTACTACCTAGAGCTTAACTGCATTCTTGGATTCGATCTTATTTCATCTTGCTGTTATTTCCTACTTGTTGCAATTACCTTTTCTTTTCAGTCGTTCTCTAGCCGAGAGTCTATCGTAAACAACCTCTTTTCCCTTTCAGGAGTAGGTATAAGGTTGCGTACATCTTATCCTCCCCAGACCCCACTTGTGGGAAACTACTTAGTCTGTTGTTGTTTGCTAATACTGATTAATACCTATTCTGCAATGAATTCTTTTACCAACAGTTGTATATGGCTTACAATGGCGTATCTTTGCTAACTCCTTATGAATTCTTATCAATAGTGTTGCTCTGAAAAATAATATTCTGAACTTCTGTAATAAGCACCCTAGGAGTTCCATTGCTACTAATGCTTATAAGATTCTACATGCAGTAATTCTGTGGGAAATCCATATTTAATTTAAAGTATAAGGTGGAAATTACTCCTTCCATTATGTTATTTTAGATATCACTAGGACTCAAGAGGGGGTTGAATTGGGTCGTACCAAATTTTTGGGACTAGCTAAAAATTGTCTAACATTTTTGTGTATTGGACAAACTGTGAAGAACCTGATTCTTCTACGTGGTTCTTACTGTATTATTATCAGACTTAGAAGTCCAATATAAGTAAAAACACATTATTTTTACGTGAAAAAACACTCCCGTCAAACTCATGTAACCTAAGAGACTACCCCTAGCCCTTTCACTGCCTACAACCCCTCGATTGGACGTAGCAACCCCTTTAAGCTAACTCTAGCTTGAAACTGAAAATCTCTCAAAAGAAAATAAAGCTTCTAGAATAAGCAAAGTTAGGTACAACTCAAGAACATGTTACTACAAAGAACTAATAATTGAAAACAATAAACATGACACAGTGATAACAAACAGGTTCACAACCTGGTTCTTTGGTCACTTATCATAAAAAAAAACTGCACACTATTTGCTCGCAAATTCACTCTTTGAATTCTCTCAATCTTTTATGTATTGCTCCCACTTGATCTGAAAAGTATTGAATGTGATTACCTACAAAATGAAGACTTAAAAAGCTATATAGAGTTAGTTTCAACAAATTCTCCCCTTTTGAAAAGCAATTACCAACTTCAATCACTCCAACAATTATCACATTTTTAGGTGTTTGTACTGATTTTCTTACCATATTTAGTTTTTCTATCTCTTGAAGGAAAAGGCAACACATTTACCATAACTGAATTTTCCTTTTCTTATAAGGAAATTATAAATCTCTCATATCTGGTTAGTCCCTTTCTTGGAGGAAAATATTTGAACTTCTATAAATTGAGGATTCTTTCTTTTTATTTAGTAGCACCCACAATGTAGCCATAAAGGATTTGAGATTCTTGTTTAGGGGGGTAACTTTTCGGGACAAGTGTTAGTATGTCACTTGTGTTTGCCTTTTCGTGAGGTTGTTCTCACTTCCCTCAATATTTTTTACTCTCTTTTATATAGTGGCTTGCTCATCTCCATCTGCAGATATATGTCAATTGGCCGAACCACGTTAAATGTTTCTGTCTCTTTTGGTATATTTCTCTTCTATTGTCTGATTTATGTCGTTCAAGTGTTAGTTTTTCTAATTTTCGAATGACACCTGATTTGCTTCCGATCCTAACAAGTGGTATTAGAGCGAGGGTCAAGACAGGTTCATCTAGGCGAGTTTAATTTTAGTTGCAACCTATTTGATGGTAATCATGATTTTTATCTAAGAAATTTGATAGGATTACTACTCACGTTGAGCCTCAAGTCTTATGTCACAACACTGAGGATAACTCAACAATTACAACATATCCAAATATGTTGTGGGGTGCAACCCGATCCCACCATATCATCATCTGCTTATGTCATAATTCGTCCTTATTCCTTCATATCATTTCAATACCAATCAATATCGTTGCGGTGTGCATTCCGATCCCCAAACAATTTCAAATTATCAACATAAACAATTCAACAACAATTTTCACAAAATATCAATGTAAGAAGGTAAATGTACAAGACAGTAAAAAATCATAGAATAATTGGAGAATATCTAATATCTTGATATCTCAAACTCTACCAATTCATTAGTACGGAACAGTTAAACAACTCACATAGGTGAAACAACATTATAGAATGCGTCAAATGGTATAAGAACAATAAAAGCAGGTAAAACATATGACAATTATAATATACAATTAAGACAAGTAGAAACAGGTAGCAAATAAGCATAAATCATGTGAGAAATGAACAAATTCAGGCAAGTAACTATTAGATAATAAGTAACAACTATGGCATATAGTCAAGTAAAAGCATGTAACAGTAAGCATATAACAAAAGGTATCGTGAAATAAATGAAAATATAGAAATACATATCCCAATCCTGCATGTTAAATCCCATACCGACGAATATACACTTGTCACCTTGTATATACGTCGTTTCTCCAACATAATTCATATAACAAATAGTTCAACAAATCCTAATTACCTCAAGTCAATGTTAGACATAACACTTACTGTCACGACCCAAATTCCCCTCCGTTGGGTATGGTGATGGCACCTAGTCTTAGGGACTAGGTAAGCCTAACATATACTGATCAACAATAAATAAATAGCGTCTAACAACTTAGAAATTGAATTCTCTATAAACTTACAATTCTCAAAATCGGTAGTACAAGTCATAAGCCTTTCTAGGAGTAGTTATACATAATGAATACATCATTGTTCCGGAAATAAATGAAACAATGGGAATGAATACAACAGAAAGTGACTTCAGAGCCTGCGAACGCCCGACAGGTACACCTTGAAGTCTCCAGCCACACCGAGCGTAAGTATCAAAACCGACCCGATCCGAAGTACTTGGTTCTGCACAAAAAGATGTGCAGAAGTATAGTATGAGTACACCACGTTGGTACTCATTAAGTATCAAGCCGAACCTCGGTAGAGTAGTGATGAGGCCAGGTCGAGACACTACTGAATATATATAACCTGCAGGATATGGCTCAAATCTAACAAGAAAGGACTATCAAAGTAATACCGATAGAAAAAGGATATCAAGTTGCAAGCAGTAGTAATGATAAGAGGAAAAGGAAACACGAATGGAAACAAGAATCCACCAGGTAAAGCAAACAACAACATATTTGGGTTACGACCAAGTTAAAATGTGCTCAAGTAGAGAAATAATATCAAATCAACTAAACAAGTGTTTCAAACACGATTCCAATAATTCCAACAACTCTTCAACACATACGGCACCTTGTGCCCACATCTTTCCATCTCACATCCATGTGTCATTCGATACATAATATCCATGCCAATTACTACTTAAGATGTTCAAGAGATTTCATCTCTCTCTCTCTCTGTCTCAATATATATATATCAGGAAGTAAATCTATAGTTTTTAGACCAAATAGGGAATCAGTGAGAAAGATGAGGTTTGGTTTTAGAAATCAATTTAGTGAGGAAAATAACGTTTTTCAATTAAAAATTCAACATCGAATAAGTATTGAATTTAATATAGAGTTTATTAGTTTACAACATAATAACAATTCTTTTGTAATTAAAATAAAACCTCAGACAGGTTGAGAATATTAAGTTGAGAAAACAGTTGAAGTAAAATATGACAACTAGTAGAAATAATAAGTATAGAAATAATCAGCGGGTTCTAAATTAAAGTCACACAAGGTAACATGATGTTAGTTCTTTCATTTTTAAAAATACTATCTTACAAACGACTCAGCAGGGCAGGAGGTAATGACTCAACATAATAAATTCACTTTGAGGATCGGTAATTTGAAGAAATAAATAAATAACTCAAGGGTCGAATCAGTACCCAGCTACAACTAATCCTTAAGTGAAATGTAAAACTACCGAATGACTTACACAGTCGGATAGGAATACATAAACACATATATTGATGCGGCGCGCATCCCGATCCCACCAATCATCCCTTATTCCTCCTTAACAATTACAGTAAAAGTAAATTTTATATATATATATATATATATGTTGCGGCATGCAACCCGATCCCATCTATCCTCCCTTATTTCTCCCTAACAATTACAATAAAGGTAAATAATAAATATATGTTGCGGCGTGCAACCCGATCCGACCATGTATTCTTATCAACATAATAATTTACCCTTATTACTCCGTATCAATCCACCCATATTCCTCCTATTGCAGCGTGCAACCCGATCCCACCAAATAATCATATTCACCATTATTCCTCCTCATCAATCCTCCCTTATTCCTCCTGTTGCAGCGTGCAACCCGGTCCCACCATATAATAGTATAAATCACCCAAAATATGTAAGGCACGTGATAACTGCACAGGTATTCACAACAACTTGGACTCGTAACAGATGAGCACGTAATCATAGAATAACTCAACAGTTAAGCGGTAACAAGATAATAATGAAGGAAATGACAAAAACCAAGGCATATAGAGGCCAAAAAACAAATAGGAAGCAAATAAGGACTAACAATATCATATAGAACATGTGAGAGTAATCTAACAAAGAGATACCACATTTTATGACTATTTACTTAAAAGTATAGAAAGAGACTAGGCAATCTAACCGGTCAATAACACATATAAACTGTGTACCCACTCGTCACCTTGCGCACACGGCTTTCACATATCAAAATAGCACAATGGACTCAATCCCTAAGGGGTGGTTTCCCCCACACAAAGTTAGACAAGATACTTACCTCAAGTTGGCCAATTCAATACACAATTTAGCTTTTCCTTTACCAATTCACCAACGCTCGACTCAATCTAGCCAAAAATGACTTAAATACATCAAATAATGCAAGAGAAAACAAATTCAATTAACAAAGCTACGATACTTATACAATTTGCAAAAAGTAAACAAAAGCCAACTCCCCGGGCCCACACCTCATAACCCGACAAAATTTACAAAATTCGAACACCCATTCCGATACGAGTTCAACAATACCAAAATTATCAAATTCCGGTACCAATTTGTCCTTCAAATCATGATTTTTACATTTTGAAGGATTTCATAAATTTTCCCCAAATTCCCTACGTAATTCACTAATTAGATGATGAAAATATTAATGGATTCATGAAATATGATAAGATTCGGGTAGAGAACACTTACCCCAATGATTTTCTTGAAAAACTCACGAAGAATCACCCAAAATCGAGCTCTAGAACTCTAAAAATGATAAAAATGGCAAACCCTCAGAACGGAGTACTATTTATTCTACCCAGATGCTAAAGCATCGCGAACGTGGAAGGAGACTCGCGTTCGCGAAGAAGGAAAAACGAAGGATGTCAGGATGAGCTTCGCGAACGTGGAGAGGGAAATTTGATGGTCCAAGGACTGGGCTACGTGAATGCGGGAAATAATATGCGAATGCGAAGGATGGGATAGCATACCTTCGCGAACGCAGGAAGAAAGACGCGAACGTGAAGAGGAAGTAGTCACCACTGCCAAGCTCCCACTTTCTAATACGCAAATGCAATTAAACAAACGCGAACGCGAAGAAGGGAAGGGGAAGAACTTCGTGAATGCGAGAGGATGAATGCGAACTCGAAGAAGAAATATTCCACCCTCTAAATTAACACTACGCAAACGCGAAGGCGAGGACGCGAACGCGATGAAGGAAACCAGGTAGCAGAAAATAGCAGTTCAAAAATAGAAGGAAATGGCCTGTAGCCCATCCGAAACACACGCGAGGCCTTCGGGACCCCGTCTAAACCTACCAACCAGTTCTATAACCTAACACGGACTCGCTCGAGGTATCAAATCACATAAAAAAATGCCAAAACGACGAATCGCACCATGAATCGAACTATGAACTTCCAAATCTTCCAACTTCGAAAACTCGTGCCGAAACCAATAAAACAAACCCGGGATGACGCCAAATTTTACAGACAAGTCCCAAAAGACATAATGGAGCTGCACCAACTCTCGGAATCGCATTCCGATCCCGATATCCCAAAAGTCAAATTCCGGTCAAATTTCACCGCTTAAACTTCCAAAAACTAGAATCCTTCTTCCAATTCGATTCTGAATCATCCGGTAACTGAATCCCACCATGTATGCAGGTCGATATACCCGATATGAAGCTGCTCAAGGCCATGTTCCGCCGAACGAAGCTTAAATTCTCAAAATGACTTGTCGGGTTGTTACATTCTCCCCCTCTTAAAACAAATGTTCGTCCTCAAACGTGCCAAGATTCGTCTCGAAGTCTTCAAATATTTGAATGCACACTTCCACATACACCCGCGGGTGATCCCACGTCACCCTAAGCTACATGGTCCTGACGACACCATCTCAACTGCAATCTAGTCTTTCTACCAACGCCGATAAGTCTCATACCTCACATTCTCACCTTCCATTCATTTCCAAAAGACTCGATTCTAATCCATATCTGGTATCGGTCTCAACCAATTGCATCAGCTCATGCCTACACCCACAAGGTACGACCACACAACATAATACACCACTCGTAGGCTTATAATAACACTTCTGATCACAACAGCTGCCCGAAATCATTTCCGCACCGACAATTAGCCTCATATTCGATAGAAGTCTATTTCAAACCTCCATAACACTGATAATGATGCAAGAATCATGAAGACCTCATAATTAGACACCTGAATCACCAAAACACAACTAACACCACCGGGTACATATCCCGCAATCTAAAACTCAAGAAGCATGGAACGAAAATGACTAAATATTGTGAGCATGTGATTTTTACTCAACATATCGTCCTATAAAAATCTCAATAAATCAATTGATTTNTTTTATTCTTGATTAATCTGTAAATAGATGAAAAGTAAGGTCTAAATTAGTTACTATATTTTTTGGATTAAATTAGATTATAAATTAATTAGATTAATTAGTTTAATTTGTCAAGGAAGTCAAAAATTGGACCTGGGCCAAGAAATACCCATGCCCAATCCCTATACACTCAACCTACCCAGCCCAATAAATCTCTCAACCTGGCCTGACCCCCACTTAGTCCAAACGACACCGTTTAATAGGTGTCAATCTCAGCC
>ML396752.1:0-10332 GCA_005239525.1 Nicotiana knightiana | reverse complement strand
ATAACTGAAATTCCCGTTCATTTATCCCCCCCCCCCAGGTCCCCCACCGCGGACCACGAAAATGGACCGTGGTCGCACTAGCAAAGGCCAAAAAAAGCTGAAGAAAACCAAGAAAAAATGACTGCAGTGACATGCTTTAGTAGTTTGGCCAAAACTTTCTCTACAGATGTCCAAATTACGGTTTCTTTACCTTTCTGGAAACTAGACACGAAGGGCTACAACTTTCATTTTTTAAATCATCTCAAAATTCCTTTTAGATCAAACGATATAGGCCTCCAAAGTCGGACCAGTGGCCCAGCTCCTCCACCGCGGACCACGAAAAATCGACTGCGGCCACGAAGCCCTCAACGCGTCCGCGAAAAAGGACCGCGGGTCTCGGTGGTAAGTTCAGAGATCTGAGTTCTGTGACCTCCAACAGCTATATTTTAAGCCTAAAGACCTCCCGGGACCTACCCGAAACTCACCCGAGCCCTCGGAACCTCAAACCCAATGTACACACGACCTTAAAATCATCCTACGGACTTATTCGAGTAATGAAACCACCAAAATAACATCAAAAATAATGAATCAAACTTCAAAATCACTAGTTTTTCTTCAAACTTCATAAACCTTCAAATTTAGAGTTTTAAGTCCGAAACACATCAAACGACGTCCAATTTCAATCAAACTTCACAGAAATATCTTAAACCACATATAAGACTTGTACCGGGCGCCGGAACCAAAATACGGGCCCGATACCAACACATTCTAACCAATTTTCATTTCACTTTCTTTATAAATTTCAGAAAAACAATTTTACTCAAAAATTCATTTCTCGGGCTTGGGACCTCGGAATTCGATTCCGGGCATACGCCCAAGTCCCATATTTTCTTACGGACCATCGGGGACCGTCAAATCATGGTTCCGGGTCTGTTTACCCAAAATATTTACCGGAGTCAAATTTACTCATTTTGATATCAAATTTTAGCATTTTTCATAAAATTTCATATTTAAGTTGTCCGGCTATGCGCCCAGACTACGCACGCAAATCGAGGCAACTACAAATGAGGTTTTCAAGACCTCGAAAGTACGGAATGGGTAATAAAATAGGTGAGGACCCTTTGGGTTGTCACATTCTCCACCTCTAAAACAACCGTTCGTCCTCGAACAGACAGAAGAAGGAAGTACCTGAGTCGGGGAAGAAATGAGGGCAACGGCTCCACATATCAGACTTGGACTCCCAGGTCGATGCCTCAGGAGGCTGACCTCTCCACTGAACACGAACAAAAAGGAAACTCTTGGATCTCAACTGACGAACCTGCCGGTCTAGAATAGCTACCGGCTCCTCCTCATAAGATAAGTCCTTGTCCAACTGGACGGTGCTGAAATCTAACACGTGGGCTGATCACCGTGATACCTCCGAAGCAGGGACACATGAAAAACTGGATGTACGGCTGATAATCTAGGCGGCAATGCAAGTCTGTAAGCCACCTCTCCCACTCGATCAAGAATCTCAAACGGACCAACGAACCTAGGTCCAAGCTTGCCCTTCTTCCCAAATTTCATCACGCCCTTCATAGGAGACACTCGGAGCAATATTGGCTCACCAACCATGAAAGCCACATCTCGAACCTTGCGATCTGCATAACTCTTTTGCTTGTACTGAGCTCTACGAAGCCTATCCTGAATGATCCTGACCTTGTCCAAGGCCTCCTGAATCAAATCTGTACCCAACAACCGATCCTCTCCCAGCTCAAACCATCCAACCAGAGATCGACACCGCCTACCATATAAAACCTCATAAGGAGCCATCTGGATACTCGACTGGTAGCTGTTGTTGTAGGCAACCTCTGCTAAAGGCAAGAACTGATCCCATGATCCTCCAAAGTCAATAACACAAGCTCGGAGCATATCCTCCAATATCTGAATAGTCCGCACGGACTGCCTGTCCGTCTGAGGATGAAATGTTGTGCTCAACTCCACCTCGGTGCCTAACTCCCGCTGAATTGCTCTTCAGAAACGCGAGGTAAACTGCGCGCCTCGGTCCGAAATGATAGATACCGGCACACCATGAAGGCGTACAATCTCTCGGATATAGATCTCAACTAACCTCTCGGATGAATAGGACTTCTTCTAGGTCAACAGTAGTCCAGTAACGAAGTCCATAGTGATCCTCTCCCACTTCCATTCGAGAAGCTCAATCCTCTGAAATAAACCACCAGGCCTCTGATGCTCATACTTAAACTATTGACAATTCAAGCACCGCACCACATGTGCCACAATATCCTTCTTCATTCTACGCCACCAATAATGTTGCCGCAAATCCTGATACATCTTCGCGGCGCCCGGATGAATAGAGTACCGGGAACTATGGGCCTCCTCTAAAATCAACTCTCGAATCCCATCAACATTGGGCACACAAACTCGCCCATTCAATCTCAAAACACCATCATCATCTAAGGTCACCTGCTTGGCGCCTTCGCGCTGCACCGTGTCCCTAAGGACACACAAATGGGGATCTTTAAATTGCCGATCACGGATACGCTCCAATAATGAAGAACGAGCGACCGTACAATCCAACACTCGACTAGGCTCAGAAATATCCAACCTCACAAATCGATTGGCCAAAGCCTGAACATCCAAAGCAAGAGGCCTCTGACTGACCAGAATAAAAGCAAGACTGCCCATACTAGATGACTTCCTACTCAAAGCATCGGCCACCACATTGGCCTTCCCCGGGTGATATAAGATGGTAATATCATAATCCTTCAACAACTCCAACCACCTCCTCTGCCTCAAATTCAACTCCTTTTGCTTGAATAAGTACTGAAGACTCTTATGATCCGTGAACACCTCACACGCCACGCCATACAGATAGTGCCTCCAAATCTTCAATGCGTGAACAATGGCTGCCAACTCCAAATCATGCACTGGATAGTTCTTCTCATGAATCTTCAACTGCCTCGAAGCATAAGCAATGACCTTGCCATCCTGCATCAACACTGCACCAAGCCCAATACGGGAAGCATCGCAATAGACTGTATAAGGCCCTGAACCTGTGGGCAAAACCAATACCGGTGCCGTAGTCAGAGCTGTCTTGAGCCTCTGAAAGCTCGCCTCACACTCGTCCGACCATCTGAACTGGGCACCCTTCTGGGTCAACCTGGTCATCGGGGCTGCAATAGATGAGAACCCCTCCACGAACCGACGATAATAGCCTGCCAATCCCAAGAAACTCCGAATCTCTGTAGCTGATGCTGGTCTAGGCCAGTTCTTGACTGCCTCAATCTTCTTCGAGTCAACCTGAATACCCTCTGCTGATACGACATGACCCAGGAATGCAACTGAACTCAACCAGAACTCACACTTCAAAAACTTTGCATAAAGCTGACTATCCTTCAGAGTCTGAAGAACCACTCTGAGATGCTGCTCGTGCTCCTCCTGACTGCGGGAGTATATCAATATATCATCAATGAAGACTATCACGAACGAGTCCAAATAAGGCCTGAACACTCGGTTCATCAAGTCCATAAAAGCTGCTGGGGCATTTGTCAACCCAAACGACATGACCAAAAACTCGTAATGCCCGTACCGAGTGCGGAAAGCTGTCTTAGGGACATCGGATGCCCTAATCCTCAACTGATGGTAGCCAGATCTCAAGTCTATCTTTGAAAATACCTTGGCACCCTGAAGCTGATCGAACAAATCATCAATCCTCGGCAGTGGATACTTATTCTTGATTTTAACCTTGTTCAATTGCCGGTAATCAATGCACATCCTCATCGAACCATCCTTTTTCTTCACAAACAATACTGGAGCACCCCAAGGAGAAACGCTGGGCCTAATGAAACCCTTCCCAAGCAAATCCTGCAACTGTTCCTTCAACTCTTTCAACTCTGGCGGGGCCATGCGATACGGCGGAATAGAAATGGGCTGGGTGCCCGGAGCCAGATCAATGCAGAAATCAATGTCCCTGTCGGGTGGCATCCCCGGCAGGTCTGAAGGGAAGACCTCAGGAAACTCACGAACCACGGGTACCGAATCAATAGAGGGAACCTCAACACTGGAATCGCGCACATAAGCCAAATAAGCCAAACACCCCTTCTCGACCATACGCCGAGCCTTCACGTACGAAATAACACTGCGGGTAGAATGACCAGGAGTCCCTCTTCACTCTAAACGGGGCAAATCCGGTAAGGCTAAGGTCACCGTCTTGGCATGGCAATCCAAGATAACATGATATGGGGATAACCAATCCATCCCCAATATAACATCAAAGTCAACCATACCTAAAAGCAACAAATCAACACGGGTCTCAAGATCCCCAATTGCCACAACACAAGAACGATGGAGTCGATCGACCACGATAGAATCACCCACCGGTGTAGATACATAAACAGGAATACTCAGTGGATCACTAGGCATGACCAGGTATGGTGAAAAATAAGAGGACACGTACGAATATGTAGACCCTGGATCAAATAGCACTGAAACATCTCTGTCACAGACCCGAATAGTACCTGTAATGACTGCATCTGAAGACTCAGCCTATGGCCTGGCTGGAAGAGCATAACATCGGGGCTGGGCCCCACCACCCTGAACCACATCTCTGGGACGGCCGGCTACTGGGTGTCCTCCACCTCTGGTGGCCTGAGCTCCACCTCTATGACCTCTAACTCCACCTATAGCACCTCTACCCCCACCTCTGGTTGGCNAAAACCAATACCGGTGTCGTAGTCAGAGCTGTCTTGAGCCTCTGAAAGCTCGCCTCACACTCGTCTGACCATATGAACTGGGCACCCTTCTGGGTCAACCTGGTTATCGTGGCTGCAATAGATGAGAACCCCTCCACGAACCGACGATAGTAGCATGCCGAACCCAAACAACTCCGAATCTCTGTAGTTGATGCTTGTCTAGGCCAGTTCTTGATTGCCTCAATCTTCTTCGAGTCAACCTGAATATCCTCTGCTAATACGACATGACCCAGGAATGCAACTGACTNTGCGAACTACCTGGTGCCCGAGGGCAAAATCTGGCAAGGTGACCTGGATCGCCACAAGTGTAACAAGACCTCGGCTGCTGAGGGAACTAAGTCTGACCCTGTCGACCTGAATGACCACCTCGGAAACTCTGATGTGGCGGTGCACTGATGGGAGTTGGTGGCGACTGTAAGGCTGCTGATCAGAATAGTGCGTCTGATAACCACGACCACCTGAAGTACCATAGGAAACCTAGAGAGCTGACTGGAAGGGTCTGGGAGGATGACCTCTGCCTGAAGAATCCCTGCCCCCAAATGAGGCTCCATTGAAACGACCGAAATGATGGGGCCTCTTGTCAGCCCCTGACCACCACCCTGTGACATAATCATCTCAATCCTCCTGGTCACATTGGCCGCATCCTGGAACGATATATCGGTATCTGACTCTCTAGCTATCTGAAGTCTGATAGGCCAGGCCAATCCCTCAAAAAATCTCCAAACCCTCTCCCGATCAGTGGGAAGTATCATAAGAGCATGTCGGGCTAGAGTGATGAACCTGGTCTCGTACGGAGTGACTGACATAGATCTCTGCTGGAGACGCTCAAACTGCCTCTGAAGGTCTTCTCTCTGAGTAATGGGAAGGAACTTCCCCAAAAAATACCTCTGAGAACTGAGTCCAAGTCAAAGGCATAGATCCAGCTGGTCTGGCTAGGCAATAGTCTCTCCACCAACTCTTAGCTGCGCCAGATAACCGAAAAGTAGCGAAGTCAACTCTGTTGGACTCCACTATGCCCATGTTCCGAAGAACCTCATGGCAGTTGTCCAAATAATCCCGGGGGTCCTCTGATGGTGAACCAGTAAAAGTAGCAGTGAATAACTTAGTGAACCTGTCCAGTCTCCACAAAGCATCTGCTGACATAGCTGCTCCCTCTGCTACCGGTGCTGCAATACCTGTCTGAGCTACTCCGGCTGGCTGAGGTGCCGGAGTCTGAAACTGTGGACCTAGCTGCTCTGGCGTGCGAGTGGCAGGAGTCTAGGCACCTCCCCCAGCCTGAAAGACGGTTGGTGCAGCAGGAAGAAGACCCACCTGTGCTACACTCTCCATGAGTACGACTAGACAGACAAGAGCGTCTTCAAGCACTAGGGTAGCTATGAACCCATCTGGGACCTGAGCTGGTCCAACTGGGACTGCCAGAACTGGGACCTCCTCTTCAGACTTGACCTGAGGGTCCTCCATTGGGGCTGCTGCTCTAGGCTGAACCCGGCCCCCGCCTCGGCCTCTAGCACGGCCTCGACCTCGACCCCTCGTAGGAGCTGTAGCAGGAGTGTCGGGCTTCTGAGCGGAACCAAAGGAAGCACACATCCTCGCCATCTGCAAGAGAATAGAATAGAAACTTAATCAGTACTCAGAATTCATATCGTACGACAGATATGAAACGAAATGTGGAGTCATCCTAACTTTGCAGCCTCTGGGGGATAAATACAGACGTCTCTGTACCGATCCCTCAGACTCTACCAAGTTGTCTATGAGTTGTGAGACCTAAGAAACCTAGAGCTCTGATACCAACCTATCACGCCCCGAAATCCCACCATCGAGTCGTGATGGCGTCTAACGTTGAACTCGCTAGACAAGCCAACGTGTATAGTTAAACTAGCATGAAAACATTGATTTAACAGAATAAGCTACAAACAGTTCACAACTTAACAGCGAAAATAAATAAATATGGTTTTCAAAACTAAGTAAAGACAACATGATACATCGACGCATAATTTTCCCAAAACCTGGAGTCACAAACTCACGTACTATCTAATAGAGTGCTAAATATAAAGTCTGAAAGGGAATACATGACAGTCTCCGAAACTAGAGGAAAACAAGACAGAAACGAAGACATAGGGATGGGAGAGACGCCAAGGCCCACGAACGCTAGCGGGTATACCTTGAAGCCTCTAGGATAAGCTGAAGGACACCCCCACTAATGATGTCCTCTGGGTCCGGCTGCGTAATCTGCACAACATAAACAAGTGCAGGTGTAGCATCAGTATAACTGACCCCACGTACTGGTAAGAGCCTAGCCTAACCTCGGCGAAGTAGTGACGAGGCTAGAACCAGACTACCAAGTAAACCCGTGCAATTCGAATATATATATATACAACGGAAAAGAAATACAGGAAGTAATCAATCAATAAGGGAAGGGGAACATGTATAAGAAATCCTAAATAAAGAAAGGAACAACAAGGCCAGAATATCAATAAAGACCAGAAATCACAAGCTTGCACGGCATCACCCTTCGTGCTTTTACTCTCGTCCTCACTATGCAATGTATAATGTAATCAATGTAAATCATGGCACGGCATCACCCTTCGTGATTTTACTCTCTTTCCTCACGGTATAATCAATGAATATCGGTACGAAATGGTACATCGTACGGCACAGCATCACCCTTCGTGATTTACATTCTTTCCTCACAATATCAAACAATGCACAGCATCACCCATCGTGCTTTAACACTCTTCCTCACAATAGCAAACAATGCACGGCATCACCCTTCGTGCTTTAGATCAAAATTCCTTGTAGATCAAAAGATATAGGCCTCCAAAGTCGGATCAGTGGCCCAGCTCCTCCACCGCGGACCACAAAAAATCGATCGCGGCCTCGAAGCCCTCAGCGCGGTCTGCGAATAAGGACCGCGGGTCTCGGTGGTAAGTTCAGAGATCTAAGTTATGTGAACTCCAACAGCTATATTTTAAGCCTAAAGACCTCCCGGGACCTACCCATAACTCACATGAGCCCTCGGAACCTCAAACCCAATGTACACACGACCTCAAAACTATCCTACGGACTTATTCGAGTAATGAAACCACCAAAATAACATCAAAAACAATGAATCAAACTTCAAAATCACTAATTTTTCTTCAAACTTCATAAACTTTCAAATTTAGAGTTTTAAGTCCGAAACACGTCAAACGACGTCCAATTTCAACCAAACTTCACAGAAATATCTTAAACCGCATATAAGACCTGTACCGGGTGCCGGAACCAAAATAAGGGCCCGATACCAACACATTCTAACCAATTTTCATTTCACTTTTCTTTATAAATTTCAGAAAAATAATTTTACTCAAAAATTCATTTCTCGGGCTTGGGACCTCGGAATTCGATTCCGGGAATACGCCCAAGTCCCATATTTTCCTTCGGACCCTCCGGGGCCGTCAAACCACGGGTCCGGATCCGTTTACCCAAAATATTTACCGGAGTCAAATGTACTCATTTTGATATCAAATTTTAGCATTTTTCACAGAATTTCATATTTAAGTTGTCCGGCTACGCGCCCGGACTGCGCATGCAAATCGAGGCAACTACAGATGAGGTTTTCAAAGCCTCGAAAGTACGGAATGGATAATAAAATAGGTGATGACCCTTTGTGTCGTCACAACGGCCCTTCTATCCCACTAATCTATGATGATGTAATGGGAAAGATATGTCCCCAACAAAAGGACGTCAGTACAAATAATGTACTGAGTATGTAAGACAGAACTGAAACATAACAATAAGTAAACAATAATTAAAGACACATATAAGAATTAGCCTGAATCTCTGAAGTGCCACTGTATATACATACTTATCATACTTACAGATATAATGCTTCTCTTTGAGACTATATATTCTATTATCTATATCGTATAATGCATGACTGCCCAACTGATCAGTGGTAACTGCCCGATCAGCCGTAGCGCGGTGGTAAATGCATAACTGTCCGACCGGTCGTAGCTCGGTGGTAAATGTGTATACATGACTGCCCAACCGGTGGTAAATGTGTATACATGACTACCCAACCGGTGGTAACTGCCCGACCAACAGTAGCTCAATGGTAAATGCATGACTACCCGACCGGTTGTAGCTCGGTGGTAAATGAAGATGCATGACTGCCCAACCGGCCGTAGCACGGTGGTAAATATGTAACTGCCCAACCGGCCGTAGCTCGGTGGTAAATGAATATGCATGAAGATGCGTGTATCACTATATTATAAACATTAACATCTCTATCATATACCTCAATAAGGACCTAGAGACATACTTAGACATGTTTGAATATCACTTTGTCGGAATGAATAACATAGACATCCTTAACTGCTAAGAGTAGAACCACATATGGAATAGCATTACGTTTACAAATCGTTACTTGGATCATGCCAAAAGAAAGAAGGATTAGCTTTAACATACCTGGACCGATTCTCTTGACAATTTCTCTAACACACGTCTTTTGCGAAGAACACATACGACGGATTGAAGTAGGAGAAAATCCGTATAATATTCCTTAGAAAGATTGTATTGTGCTATCTCCGAATCGCAAAATCCCGTCACCATTATCTTATGAATCTCGTGTGAATTATTGTAACAATATCACATTGCTAACATCTCATCTTTTGTGAGTGAGTTTGTTGAATGTTTCTTTGAGCTTTGTAGAGATTTAATAATGAATTAGAGAGATTTCTTTTTAATATTGAGTGTGGGCCCACTTAGCAAGACTTGAGCACAAAAATTAATCTAACCTTGCCACCTTGCTTTGTGGATAAAGAGTCATTTGCTTGACTATGTCTTGCTGCTACGTTGGGATTCAAGGCTTATCCAAAAGATTTCAGTTAATTATCCCTTAACTTCTTAATTAACATGGTAATCCTCCATTAATTCAATAATTAACCAATTACCCATATAATTAAGAATTATCTCAAATGACTTAAAATACTACTTACTTTTAACACACCTTATTATCATGGTCATGTGGTACAATGTAAGGCACTAGTCCATAAATACGGGGTATTATATTTTGGATCGTATTTTATCCAAAAATATCAAATTCCGCGATACTCAATTTCTTTGATTCGTTTACCCTCTGACCCTTATAACACTTACGTATCACTTGTTTGACATATCATAAATATTTATAACCTCGAAAATAGTCTTGTCTTATCCTAAAGTACTACTATTAAAATATTACAATATTAATAAATCATGGTAGGCAACATGATATTTCATGAACAAGGGAAGGAGGACAATACGCATCATTCACACTTCATAAGGCAATTAATCTAAAAATAACTACTACAGCATATAAGAAAGCAGACCAATCAAAAAATCATAGAGAGAGAGGCTCTGGCGATTTGAGAGGCGATTAGGGCAACGAGAGAGAGAAACCTCGTCCATGGCCACTCCGGCCACTGTCCAGCCTTCAATGGAGGTTGGGCAGTCGTCTACTACACCTACACCAATCCCCCAACCACCTGTTAACCCTACAAACATCCAAACCTACGGGAAATCCTTCAACCCCAAGCATTAAATGCTCCCATGCACGTAAACCCCTTAAACCTAAAACCAG